>JAFIDM010039298.1:224826-257294 GCA_023159025.1 Thereuonema tuberculata | reverse complement strand
TATATATATATATATATATATATATATATATAGATGGTGTCTATATAATTAAAGTTACTCTGCAACAAAAATTGCTTAAACGGCACCATATTTGCAGTACAGTAATATTCTGACTTATGCGAACTCGGAAGTTACACTGTTCTTGATTTTTTTTTTGTTAGGCAATACTGCTGCCACTATCTTCAGTATTTTTCTTCCTGTGATCTGCATTGGACTCGTTTTGCACGAACTCTATGTGCACGATTACGATTCTGCGATCGACGAAAATTAAGATTATTTTGTTATGCTTTTTCTAAATCCTTAAAAAAACTTTGTCATCCAAACGAAGTAAATCTGCACCCAGTAAGAAAAGGAAAACGATATCTTTGGAATTTAAACTTAACTTTATCAAGGATTTTCATAGCAGAATGAAAATTTGTGAATTAGCAAAGAAATTTGAGCTACTGGAATCCACAGTAAGAATAATTATAAAAGATAAAGAAAGAATTTTCGATGCGATGAAAAATGCTCAATCCTTGAACTTAAACATAATTCGTAAATTTCATGGTATTATTGCTAGAAGCTTGACAGCCTGAGAAGGTCTCAGCTCAATTTGAAAGAGCTTAAAAACTTTCGAAAACATAGACTCCAACGAAAAACATGTTATAGCTACAATATAAGGAATAAAAAATTTATTAACTTGCACGAAGAAATTCTGCATGGAAAAAAGAAGGCATTGTGTCGTCAGACGAATTGGTTAGATTTTATGAAGCCATCTACATCACAATAACTTTTTTATGTAACTCATTTATTTTTTTAATATTTTGTATTAATATGTATAAAGAACTGCAATTTTATTAAATATTTTTCTTCTAAACTAGTGTTTTTGTTAGTCCTTGGTCCCAATTAATCAAAATTTATATATATATATATATATATATATATATATATAGCAAAGTTGTATGCCAATTTATGCGAATTCGACTTAAGCGAATTTCGTCGGACCCAACTATCGCGTTACTTCGGGATATTACTGATGCCATGGAAAGAACATTCATTGAAAAAAAAATAGTTTCAAAAATCACCAACATGGGACATTTGTAGGTGTGTAGGTTATCAGAAATGAAAATTTCGGCTGGTTTATCATGACAACACAGCAACCTTGGCAGATCTTAAAGCAAGCAGATCGTGTCACATGCTCAGCATTTCCAGGGACATATTGTGCTCAGCAGTTGAACATGCGATTATGCGATTACAGAAGATAGCAGAAAATGGTGGTCAACATATTTAACATGTTGTGACATCAGTTCTATACTGCATGATCTTGGTATCATACATGCCTACAAAGGCCCCCTAGTGGTAATTTTTGGAACTTTTTTTTTTTTGACGAATGTCCTTTCCATAGCATCATTATGATATACTGTAATATCCTGAATTGCTGTCATTATGACTTACTGCAAATTTGGTGCCATTCCGATAAGTCATTGTTACTGTAGAGTCCATGGAATAGATGAAATCTTGTCTCGTTTAGCTTATAGTAGTGTGAAGTGCATAGAGGTTCGTTGTGAAGTGCGAAGAGGTCAAATCGAACGCTCTGGAACCTGTTTGACTGGGTAGGGTTGAAGGGGATGGGAGGGATCGGAATGTTGGGTGACAACAGACGACACAAAGGACGCATTTTACATTATATTTCTATTTGATATTAAGAGTTGCTTATGACTCGATGATTAAATTAAAAAAATATATTTTATTTCACTTTGCTACATGTACATACATGAGGCGAACTAAACAAAAAAATTTTATGGCAATAATTTTCTGTATTTTTTTTTTTTACTTGGCTGTGTTGCATGAATGTATAGTTACTGTATTTTATTTTTAGTTACTTGTCATTAATGAAGCAATCACCTGCCATTGAAACTATTTTTTTTAACTTGACTAAGTTGCTTAAAAGTCAGTCATTTTATTTTTACTTCTTTGTTGTAGTTCAAGATGGCTGTGAACTTGATTCAATTTCTAACAACAGATTCTCTTAACAGTGTCAGCCATCTTGTAACCACACCTTCTATAAATGCAAGGTTTGGGGAATAACCAGGCTCCTACATCAGTGAAACCAGTCACGTGACAACCATAACCAGAGTGGTAGTAACCACAACTGTGGTTATATTTTATAGACGCACCCGTTGTTTGTACAATAGCCTTTCAGCTATTGGCTTTCAGCTTTCCTTTAGTTTTTGCGTCTTGTTTATCTTCAGTTAGTAATGTGAAATTTTTTATTGGTAAAAATGAGTGGTGTGAAACGAAAACGAAACGTTTTAAATGTTAAACAAAAATTAGAAATCCTTCAAAATCTTGATAATGGAGAATCATCTAGCAAATTAGCAAAGGATTATCAAATTGGAGTACAAACTGTATATGATATAAAAAAGAACAAAGAAAAACTCATTACTTTCACAAGAGATTGTGATGACGAATCTGCACTTTTGAAACGGAAAAGTCTGAAAACATCGACATACAAAGGTCTAGATTCTGCTCTGCTTCATTGGTTTAATTAAAAAAGAGCAGAAAATATACCTATTTCGGGTGCCATGTGTTCCGAGAAAGTGAGATTTTTTCAAGAAGCACTAGGATTGAAAGGAGATTTTAATGCTTCATCTGGTTAGCTCACTCAATTCAAGCAAGGCTATAGAATTCGGCAGTTAAATGTTGAAGGAGAACGTCTAAGTGTGGATGTCACTGCTGCAGAATCATTTTGTGTGAAATTTTAAGAATTTGTTGATGAAAAAAATTTGATTTCCGATCAAATTTATGATGCCAATGAGATAGGATTATATTGGAAATGTCTCCCAGCAAAAACATCTGCTTCTTGGGAAGAAAAGTCAGCTCCAGGCCACAATTCATCGAAGGAGCACCATCTTGTGCTGTGGAAATGATTTAGGTGACCATTAATTAAAACACCTGATGATCGGAAAGGCTATGAAACCCCGCTCGTTTCAGGGTACAGAATCAAAAAATGTACTTCAATCAAAAGGGGGCATGGATGACAAGGGACATTTTTCTCCGATGGTTCTATGAACATTTTGTTCCTGACTTCAGAAACATTTACAAGCAAAAAGGCTTACCCCAAAAAGCAGTATTGCTTTTAAGGTGCGGACAGATTGAAGCTCCAACGCTTACCAAGGCACATGTGGACATTGGAATGCATCAGAATCAATGTGCGCAGCATTAGCGTACACACCCAAATGCATTCCAACAGTTTCCAAGGCGATTGTTGGCGTTGGCCTGCATTCAGTCATTTAGCGATACTTCAAATAGATCCTATCAGGGTATCTTTCAAGACAGAAGTCAAATCTGTATCGTTTTCTGGTATTCCATCATTGGCTTTTGGATTTTGGTGTGATGTGACTTCAAATAGATGTATGATTTGGTGTGGATGAGTTAAAACGTGTTTAGTCGTTGGCAAGCATTCTCTGGTATGGGACATATTGTTTATTTCGTGTTTCGATATAGAATGGAATGATGATTTGTGTCTCAAACTAATCCAACTATACCTGGATAATCCTATATTATGGGATCCTTACAATAGAAATTATAAACTCTCAAAAAAGAAGATAGATATTTGGCAGAGCATTACAGTTGAACTCCGAAGCTCATCCAGCAAATTACTGGGGTTGTAGGCACTTCTATTTTTATATGGTGTTGTCATCCACCAGCGTCTCGGTTTAGGTTTCTTCTTTTTGTTCTGAAGTAAAGCATTCACAACTACAAATTCCAGCACTTGCACATAATTCATCTTCAGTTGCCGACATTACGAGATGATGAATTCAATACCTTGCCGCAACCGATGGTTTCCAATTCAAAACTAAATCCAATGTGGATGACAACATTTTATCAAAATCAAAAATCATTTACAATCGTTTCCAATCCTAACACCAACGAACATATTCGGTCGAGTTGGAGTTAGTTTACATTGGAACTTGGTCTGTTCACACCTTTAGACAATGCCCTTTCATATCCAAATGAAAGTTTGCTAGCGTCTGATGACAGATTGATTACCGGTTAATTTCTACCTCCAAATGTTTCAGCAGTGATACAACCTATGGATCAAGATGTAATTTCAGCAGTGAAATGGCACTACAGATCTGAACTTTTGAAGAAAACTTACTTCATGAAGTTATAACACTATCAAATTTTTGTAAGCAATATTCGATATTTAATGCAGTATATGGAATAGCAGCAGCTTGGCCGAAAGTAAAATCATCTATGTTATCACGATCATGGAGAAAGATCATGCCGCTTGATGAACAATCTTCTTCAGATATTCAAGAAGAATATGATAACAGTATTCTTGAACAAGGAAAAGAATTCGAAGGTTTCAAAAATCTCGATGAAGAAAATTTAGAAGATTGGTTTCAAAGTGATGCATTTGAGCCTGGCTTCCGGTATTTGACAGATGAAGACATCGTTACAGGTGTTAAATCTAATAGTGATGATAGTACTGATCCAGAAGATGTACTAAATGAGGGAAATATAATTTCTCATTCTGCTGCTCCACAATCTTTTGAAACTTTGTTGGATTATATAGACAAAGAGGATTTGATTACAGTGACATTACTGTAGTTCGTAAAATATATGTCGATGTATGACAAAAGATGAACAAACAGTAGAACCAAAGATGCATTACAGATTTTTTCAAGCAGTAAATGTTAAAAGGAAAATTCCTAGTTTTATGTCATACAGCATGCAAATGTACATAATTTTTATATTTTTGTACTGATGTTGATTTTTTCTTTAATAAAAAGGAGTTTTTGGATTATCAGTGTTTTTCTATTGTCTGTGCGATCCCTCCCGGTGATTAACCCGGATAATCAGGAGTGCACTGTATATCTTATATATATATATATATATATACACAGGGTGATTCACGAAGATATGCAGAAACTTCGGGAGCTCATTCTACATGTAAAAGTAAAGAAAAAAAGTTATATAAACATAGGTCCGGAAATGCTTCGGTAGCGCGTTATGGCTAGCGAAAGATTTCGCCCATAATTTAGTACCCTGGGTGAAATGCAGACTTGCTGGAAGTCTGGAAAGGTAAATTAAGAGGCAAAATCAGTGGTTTCATATGGTTGTTGACCTGAATAATCGAATGAAACATGTCACAGAAATGTATCTCCTCTGTTTGTAAGCGTATCCCACGACAAAAGAGGGATCGCGAAACAACTATTTTTCCGTTTGTCATACAATAATGTTGGTAAAATAGGTTAGACACACAAAAGTATACAACAAAATTTGTAGAAAGTTAATAGATGTCGATTAAATGAACTGTTATGGAGAACAGTGCAAAGTAAATTGAACTGAAAAACATTACTCTACACCCAATCAATAAAATTACAGTAAATTCTGCAAAATGTTTCCATCAACCTCAATGCATTTTTCTGCACGTTTAATGATTGAACTTGTTGCTTTTTGTAGTTCAGCAGGACTGTCCTGCTTTTTGTCCTGTAACTGCGTAAATGCTTCATTAATATGGGCAAGTAGGGCCTCACGGGAGTTTACTTTGACCGCGTAAACCTTTTTCTTCATCCATCCCCAATGCAAAAATCCATTGGCATATGGTCTGGTGACCTGGTTGACCAGTGTATAGGACCTCTACGACCGATCCATTTATTTGAGAATTGGTGATTTAAATAGGTGGAAATATTATTTGAAAAATGTGGCGTTGCGCCATCGTGTGGGAAGAACATCAGGCGTCGCGTTGCAAGAGAAACATCTTCAAGCAATGTTGGTAATTCTTCTTGCAGAAACTGTAAGTGCACCAGACCTGTTAAGCGCTCTTGGGAAATAAACGGTCCAATAAGCTGATCTTGAATAATACCACACCGTACATTAATGCTAAAGTGCTGTTGAAAGTTGCGTTCTACTATTGCCTGAGGATTCACCTCTGCCGATGTATGGTGATTTAGTAAATTGTTAATACCATCACGAGTGAACTGTGACTAATCGGTAAATAAAATGTACTTGTAGAATTGACGATGAATGTTTAATCAATTGCAGTACTCCAAGCGAAGGGCATTGACTCCTGGATGTAAATGCTAATAATCGAACATTATTAACTTTCTGTATATTGTATTTGCACCGTTTTGTTCAGAAATAACTGTTCTACAAATTTTGTTGTAAACTTTTGTGTGTCTAACATACTTTACCAATGTTATTGTTCGTCAAAACGGATATCGCGATTGTTTTGCGATCCCTCTTTTGTAGGTTCCACGTGGGATACACTTACCAACACAGGGAGATACAGTTCTGCAACATGTTTCATTCGATTATTCAGGTCAACAACCATATGAAAGCACTGATTTCGCTCCTTAATTTACCTTCCCAGACTTCCAGTAAGTTCTCATTTCACCTAGAGTACTAATTTATGGGCGAAATCTTTCGCTAGCCATAATTCGCTTTCGAAGCATTTCCGGACCTATGTTAATAGAACTTTGTTTCTTTACTTTTACATGTAGAATGAGCTCCCGAAGTTTCTGCATATCTTCGTGAATCGCCCTGCATATATATTTGCTAGGTGTCCTATGTAAAAAAAAAAAAGTTTCCTGCTGATGTGTGCTGCCATGTACAGTCTTGCATTGCCATGAAGTAAATTGGGAACTTTTTGATTGACCAGTGTAAGCCGTATCTTTCCAAGCTACTGGTGCATTTCAGTCAGTTCTGACATGAACACCTTTACTGCAATGGTTTGTTCCTGGGGATAATTCCAGCTGTGGACCATCAAATAGTCAAAAGAATGTTTAGTGGGTGAATAGGCTGTTCAGGAGTTGCTGCCGGTGGCTCGTTCTTATCCAGCTAAGATGATGTATGCTTCCTATTATCGTAAATTATCCCCTTTTCATTGCAGGTTACAATTCTGTTCCAAGAAAGGTTCTTTTTTTTCCGCGAAGATGGAGTTTTGTTTCTTCGCATCGCCTTGTTTCCTTCTGTGAGTTCATGGGATATCCACTTGTCCATCTTTTGCACTTTGCCAAATTCTTCCAGGCAGGTTTAAATTGTTGTGTGAGATAACCCCTAGTTTCTCAGCCATCTCCCTTGAACTTTGATGTGGGTCAGATTCGATCAGTTTTTTCACTTCTTAGGCTAAGATCACTTTTTCATGATATCCTCTAGGAGCATTCGTTACGTTGTAATCTTCATCATGGAATTTTTTGAAACCAACACTGCACTGTTCTTTTGCTTACATGGTCTTCACCGAAAATTCTAAATAATTATGTCTCCTTTGCTTCAGCTGCTGATAAGGTTCATAAGAACTCACAAAACAAGACGCAGAATACAGAAAGAACCTCATGACTAGTCGATACCAAATGTACTAAGGAGGATCTTTCAACCGACACAACTACACAACTAAAAGTATCCTTTAATTACTTCCCTAGAAGTGGATTGCAGGTCAACCAAACCGATATTTTAAGGTTTCCAACCTTACACATAATTTTAATTGTTAGACAGTGCTTCTTCTGTTCTTATATAAGAGATATTATAACAATATATATATTCAATTGTTCTTGATTAAACATTGTTGGAGTTTTTCAGTGGTACAAGAAGCAATAAAAAAAATATTTTAAACTGGGAAATGTTCTCCTCAGAAACATTTAATAATTTTAGAAATTTTCAGGGGAATGACTACTTGCTATATACATGTATATTTTTTAATTGTTTTGCTAACTTTTAAAATTGTAGAGAATCTCTAAAAGATTACTCACAACTAAGACTTAGTTTAGATAAATAAATGTGAAAAAAAAAGAGTTTATGAACTCTTCCAATGCAATCATCTCTGCAATTGCAAAGAAATTAATATTAGAAAGGAAGCAGGCTGTGAAATTTTCTGGGGGAAAAAATACAGAACAGAAAATACTCCTGTATCTTTAGATATAATCATAGATTAAAGAAAAAATAAATCATCTTAGATACTTCAACTAATATTTCGTCTTTAATTTCACATTAAGACTTCTTCAGAGGTTTGTACATCATGAAATCATAAAAGAGAATAACCATTCTCTAAATTTAATAGTAACAATAACATATTAAAGTATAACTGACTATTGTTACAATAATAGTAACAAAAAACATGTCAAACCTTTGCTACATAATACAGAAATTTAAATAATACAAATAAAATACAAAAAGTTTTAAATAATACAAAAATCGGATGGAGTGAGTTTTTTTGTATTATTTAAAATTCTTTGTATTTTACTTGTATTATTTAAAATTCTATATTATGTAACAAAGGTTTGACATGTTTTTTGTTTAGTATTATTGTTACAAAAGTCAGTTGTACTTTAATATGTTATTGTTACTTTTAAGTTTAGAGAATGTTTATTCTCTTTTATAATTTTGTGATGTACAAAACCTCTGAAGAAGTCTTAAGCTACGCGAACACCATGTAATTTTTCTGCAATTTAGTCCTCCGATTTTGATGTCACGAGTTGATATAAACCTTTGTCAATCCCGAACACGATGCAACTCGAACAATCAACCGACCCATGACAACGCAGATTTTAAAAACGTCACGTGTGACGTCAAGCAAAATTCGGTTATGTCGTTTTCAACATAATATATGAGTGATTCATTTGCAACATATGATAAAAAAAATTTCAAAATTATTAGCCGCTATGGAATTGAATTTCATGTATTATTTCGAATCAAAAGTAACGAATGACCAACAGCCAATAAGAAACAATGCTCCCCTGGAAACAATGACATCATAACTGTTGCATTACCGCGTCAGCAGCATTCCCATAATGCAATGCGTTTCCCAAACCCGATGTGGAAAATCCGAAAAAATCGAGGTTTTGAAAACTCTCTGATAAATTCTGCCGCATACAATTACTGCATTTCAGTATAAACTTTATTTCTGCATGAAAGAAACTCGCAATACTCTTGATATTCATTGAGTATGAGCATGTCTTCAAAACGAATCGGCAAATATTATTTTCGACGCCATTTTTTTAATTTTTCATGGGCGTGGTTTCACAACTGACGTGTTCCAACGCTGCCCTGTGATTGGGTAATTCCCAGTGACGTTGATGCAATTTTTCGAGTTGCAGGTGTAGGAACAACTTGAATTGCATGACAAAAGTTACAAGTAAACGGACTCAAGACTATCTATATCAACTCGTGATGTCAAAATCGGACGACTAAATTGCTGAAAAAGTGTATGGTGTTCGCGTAGCTTTAATGTTAAATTAAAGACGAAATATCAGTGGAAGTATCTAAGGGTGCATCTATAAAATGGAACCGCGGTTTCGGTTACAAGCACTCCGGTTACGATTGTGACGTCACAGGTTGCTCTGACGTAGGAGCCTGGTTACTCCCAAGTCCTTCATTTTATAGACGGCGTGGGTTGGTTGTGTTCAAATATGGCTGCCAAGATTGTGGATTTGTTGTTAGAAGTTGAATCAGAACTTTATTCATTGTTAGAAAGAGAATCAAGTACTGATTCCTCATCCTCGTCAGATGAAGAGATTATTATGTTATCAATGTATAGTAATGTAAGTAGAAAGAAAGCAAGAATTAAGAATTACGCAAGAGAAACTATCATAGCAGCCGACAACATTCCCAGCAGACGACACAATGGACGCATTACATTTCTATTTTACAATACAGAGTTTCTTTTTACTCGACGATTAAATTAAAAAAAAAATATTTTATTTTACTTCTTTGTTTCATATATAACTACGATGGTTCCGTTCCGAAAAGCCGTGGCACTACCTATCGGAATATCTCAGTTTTCGTGCCACCGCGAGTTCGATGCCGCCGGCTCTCCTGCCGACCTTCGGCGTACCGTCCCCGGCAGAGAGCCGGCCAACGGCGCACAGTGGGGGATTATGGCCATAAACCTGGCCAAAAAGGCAAAAACTCAAATTCGTTCTATAGGTGTGAAAAGCTGTCTGGCGTGAAGGGAACTAAGTTGTAAGTCACCCTAATTCTATTTCCGACGCATTAGCCATCTTCAGTGGCTCTCCAGGTCAGTTGAAGTTCAGGTATCTGTTTGAGTTGTCGCGATTTTTCAGTGTTTTTCACATATGACTTGTATCTACAAACAAATTTTTTCTGAGACAACCGACTTTCGGATTTGAATCCTATTTTCTACGAATGTTTATAAAGATAAGTGCGTTGTTTTAATATTATTAGATAATCTGTTTTGTAATTATTTTATATTATAAAAAATAAAACAAACATATAAATGTATTTTTAACGAATTTTTTTCTAAAATGTAATTTTTGTGCAAGCTTTTTAACTGTGCGTCAGGCTTTGTCAAGCTTTTTGCCATTGATATCCTTGTTCACTAATCTATTGGTAACTAAGTTCAAGAAAAAAAAATTCCTCATTTAGTTGCTTTAGTCTGTGAAATATTTTTAAAACATATAATGCCGATAAATGTTAAGTCAAAACTGACTGCAGCGTCAATGTTCTTTGCTGCAATTAGGTTTTGGCCCGAAAAAATTATTAACTTGCTGAAAATTGGTGGAAACATGCAGGAAAATATCCTGGAAGTCCACCCTAAGTCCCAAAAAAATCTCAGTAAAATGAAGGCTGCCATCTTGGAAAATCGCGGCCAAAATAAGAATTTTTATAATTATTTTATAAACAGTTAATAATACAGAAAAATGTTTGAGACAAAAGTTAAAGAACGTGTCATAATACACATTTTTTATCCTTATATATTTCCGTCCATCTGTTGCCATTTTAGAGTAAAACGTAATTTAATAAGTTGGAAATTGGCCCTTAGGGGGAAATTTACGTCGCATTCATATTATTTACATGGCAGCCGTTCCCGTGTTTTTTTTTTTACTTTGCGCTGATGTTATTCTTGCGCCGACCGATACTTATTCGCTTTGTGCATGAGACAACTGACATTACTGTTAAAGAAATTAAGTATATTGAAGGCCAAATACAAGAGTTGCAGAAAACAGAGGTACAGGTTGATGATGGAGTGGCAATGATTAAACACACGCTTGTGTTAACAATGGTTGATGGGAAAGTATGCAATTCTGCAACTGGCACATCGTCAACAATAAGGTGCTACATCTGTGGGTTAACATCTAAGGATTTTAATAAGCTAGATAAATGTGGTGACGTGAATCCTGACACATTAAAGTTTGGACTGTCCACATTACATACAAGGATCAGATTTCTGGAATCAGTGCTTCATTTGGCCTACAAAATCCCAATAAAGAAGTGGCAAGCAAGAAGCCCAGAGGAGAAAAAAATCGTCAATGACACAAAAAAGGAAATCCAAAAAAAATGTAAGGAAGAACTAGGGCTCCTTGTTGATGTTCCCAAACACGGATTCGGTAGCAACAAAGATGGAAACATAGCTAGGCGATTCTTCCCCGATCCAGAAACAGCATCAAGCATCACTGGAGTAAACCTTGATCTCATCAACAGATTGAAAGTGATATTAGAAGCCATTACGAGTGGGCATCACACTGATGATAAGAAATTTCAGTTATAGGCTGATGAAACACCTAGGCTTTAGATAAGTCTGTAAGGCTGGCAACCCATGACACCAACAATGCATAAAGTTTTGGTTCATGCCATTTTACCCATAGGACAGTTATCAGAAGAAGCTGCTGAGGCCAGAAATAAACATTTCAGAATGTACATAAGTAAATTCTCCAGGAAGTTTAACCGAACAATCTGCAATAGGGACATTCTAAACCGGCTTTTTCTTTTAAGTGATCCGTTGATGACCTGCTCAAGAAAACAGCTCGTAAAAAAAGTAAACCTTTTAGCAGTGAGACACTCGCACTTCTTCTGCCAGAGCCACCTGAAGGTGGTCGTTGTGAAAGTTGTGTTGAAGAAAGTGAAGATGAAGAAAGTGATGAAGAAGACATTTAATAACCATTGAACATTTTGTAAGACAATGAATGGGACGATGCGATGCTGGTGCTTCACATAAGAGAACTGTATTTATATATATATACACACACACACACATGTCCGGTTAGTTAATTAAAATTAACGACAAACATTTTTTCGTAAATCTTGACTAATCTTGATTAATTTGTTGTTTCAATATATCTGCTCCAAAGAAAAGACTAGCTATTTAAAAAAGGAAATTCTTGAAATAGTTAGTCTTATTTGTTATGACTAAACAATATTTATACACTCTTTTGGTACATAATCACTGTTTAGAATATTCTCTCTGAGCACGAAAGAAATCTATTAGAATAATTTACCTGATTTTAATAATTTTCCCTCGTTTTCCAGATTTCCCTGACTTTTCCAGGTTTAGGAACTATATTCCCTATCAATAATATGTGAAGTAGTAATTAATATTCAAGAAACAAGGTTTCACTCAATAAAATTAAGGAAACCACGTGTAAATATTTTTGGCTAGGTTTTTGACCCAAATACCCCACTGTGCGGCGCCCTCAAACTACGGTGTCCGACAAAGATGCTCTAAATAAAAGGGCCCGGTGTCGGGATTAGGCATTCGTGTCGACATCCACCCACCATACATGAGGCGAACTAAAAAAAAAAAAAAATTACGCCCAATAATTTTCTTTCTTTTTTTTTTTTTTTTACTTGTCTGTGTTGCATAAAAGTATAGTTACTATTTTTAGTTACTTGTCATTAATGAAGCAATCACACTGCCATTGAATTTAAGAAGTAGGAATATATTCACTATTCTTTTAAGAAACAGAACGAAGTTAAAAAAAAAATTAATTTAATAGAAGTGAAATTGCAAGTCTAAAAAGAAAAAAGAATTAAATTTAATAGAAGCGAAATTGCAAGTCTAAAATAAATAAGTAAATAAATAAAATAAAAAAATAAATTAAATTTAATAGAAGCAATTGCAAGTCTAAAATAAATTTTAAAAAAAATAAATTTAATAGAAGTGTAATTGCAAGTCTAAAAAGAAAAAAGAATTAAATTTAATAGAAGCGAAATTGGAAGTCTAAAATAAATAAATAAGAAAAATAAAATTTAATAAAAGCGAAATTGGAAGTCTAAAATAAATTAAAAAGAATTAAATTTAATAGAAGCGTGTTGTATATTTGACAAAAACTAAAAAGTCTTTAATCGACAAAAAACTTTGCATAATTACATCGGTTGCTATCTTGTTGCTAAGAAACAGTTGCTAAGCGTTTCCATAATTCACAACATCAGCAACTCCCATTATTACTTAATTATTACACTTAATTATTGTCTTAGATATTGTTTATCACATTTCCCCCCCCCCCCCTTTTATTTAGTCCAACACATAGTCTTTTAAATAGCTCGGCATCCTTCGGGCACATGTAGTCTTGAGATTTCTGAGGGTTTTTGCGATATTTCCAAGCCTTTCTCTGAGTTACGGATCAAAGATGAATCTTCTGCTGAAATGGGCATCAAAGATGGCTCAGTCTCTGATGGAATAGAGTCAATTGAAGTAGGTGTGGACACAAGAGTATCTCTTAACGTAGATTCATCTACATTTTGTGGTGGCGTCACTGATGGGGAGAATCTATCTTGAATATCTTGATCCGACTTTGAAGCATCTGGAGTTCCTCGTGGTGCTAGATGTCGATGTGATACCGTAAGTTCACGACCATCTCCTAAACGAACAAGAGCATGATTTTGATTGACTTCTACTAAATCCACCTCATCTACTAGAGAGTCATATTTTGATTGTTTATTTTGACGCCGTATAAGGATTTTTCCTGGGGTCAAAAGCCAGGATGAAAGAGATGAACCATTAGGAGATCTTCTAGAGTGTTTAAACATTCTTTCGAGAGGAGTCTCATTTGTTGCAGTACAGAGGAGTGAGCGGATACAATGTAAAACATCTTGAAGTACGTTTTCCCATTGAGTTAGCTTAAGTCCTCTAGATCGGATAGCAAGAGTTATGGTTTTCCAAATGATACCGTTGTAACGTTCTACTTGCCCATTACCCCGTGGATTATATGGTGTTGTACGACTAGTTGCAATTCCAAGGGAATGTAAGAAATTCCTAATTTCTTCTGATATAAAAGATGTACCATAGTCTGAATGTACATACGCTGGAATTCCAAATTCAGTGAATAATTGATATAATTTTTTGATAACAGTTGAAGAAGACATATCTTTACAGGGGAATGCAAGCGGAAATCGAGAATACTCATCAATAACCACAAGTAAATATCGATTAGGAGATGCTGAGGGTAGTGGTCCCTTAAAGTCTATGTTTAAACGTTCAAAAGGAGAGGTAACCTTAATAAGCTTTCCACTAAATTTGATAAAACAAGGTTTTAATTCACAGCAGACATGACAATCATTAATTACTTTCCTGACTTCATCAATAGAATAAGGCAAATTTTTGCTGCGAATATAATGATATAGCCAAGTAACACCGGGATGACATAAAACAATATGTAGTGATTTTAAAGGTATGTTGTTGCTGGTTGATGAACAGATTCTCGAGAGAGCGTCCGCTGCTGCGTTGTCTTTGCCTGGTCTGTAGATGATATCATAATGGTATTCTGATAATTCCAAACGCCATCGTAAAATTTTTTTTCATTTTTAATTTTATTCTTAATCTTGGCGTTGAACATGAATGATATTGATTGCTGATCTGTAATTAATTTGAAAAAACGACCAAGCAAAAAATGTCTCCATCTTCTCAATGATTCCACAATCGCATATGCCTCCTTTTCTATAGCAGAATTATTTTTCTCTGATTTCGTCAGTGTCCTGGAAAAGAAAGCAACCGGACGTCCTTGTTGGCTAAGTGTTGCACCTATAGCATTCTCAGATGCATCCGTTTCTACTGAGAAAGTTAAAGTCTCATCGATACATTTAACAGCAGAATTGGCTATGATTTGCTTTATATCCATAAATGCATTAACACAGTGGAAAAGAAACACATTGTGTTAAATGCTTAATACGTTCCGAAAAACGTGGTACCCATTTTGAATAATGAGCAAACATACCTAACACACGTTTTAGTGCGTTTGAATCAGCTGGAATAGGATATTGTAGCAATGATTCGAGTCGTGAAGGATCTGGTTTGATTATATTGTTTTAAATAATATAACCTAAAAATTTGATGCAAGTGACTGAAAATATAGATTTTTCTTTATTTAACGTCAAATTGTACTTACTAACTTCTCTGAGGAACCGATCTAAATTGGGATCATGTTCGGCTTGATCTTTTCCACAAACGGTGACATCATCCAGAGAAGAATAGGTACCTTGTAATCCTTCAACCTCAATAATATGGTTAATAGTCCGTTGAAATTCAGATACACCATTTGTAACTCCAAAAGGAATCCTCTTAAACTGGTACAGTTTGCCATTCGCTGCAAATGCAGTATAAAGTTTGTCTTAATCTCGAATTGGGATCTGGTTATATGCAGAGCGTAAATCAATTGCATTAAAGACTTTATATTGAGCGACCTTGTTTACTAGTTCTTCTATTCGAGGCTGAGGATAGGCATTAAGGTGTGTATATTTGTTAATAGTCTGAGAATAGTCCCCACACATCCTTTTCTTGCGGTTTTCAGCTGAAACGATTACTACTTGAGCTCTCCATGGTGAAGTACTAACTTCAATAATATCTTCTGCTAACAATTTGCGTATTTCAGAGTCAATAAACACCCGATCTTCGCTTGAAAACTGCCGAGATTTTATTGCAATAGGTTTAATGTTGGGAGATAAATGTTGGAAAAGGGCAGCTTCTGGCACCATAGCAGCAGCTAAATTACAAACTTGAATTGATGACCTTGGACCACCAAAATCAATACTGATAGATTTATGTTGTTTTAAAATATCATGGCCTATTAGAAGATCCGAACATGCATATGGGAGAACCCAAATCTTGATATCCTTATAAATATTACCTAACATTGTAAGTGTCACACGACAGCTACTAGTTTTGTTACATGAAAGAGACTTAAAAGCCACAGTAATATTGTTGTGTTCAGGTTCCAATTTTACTTTGATTGCATGAGCGAAGGATTCATTAAAAAAGCTCAAAGAACTACCACTATCTATTAATGCTGTTGCGAGATGATTATTCACTGCTACATTTATTATTGATTTTGACAAACATTTTGGGCTCATAGCTGCAGTCAGTGAATTAGTATTTATAACATTATCCATCATAGACTCTGAATTCGAACTTGCAGTAGTTTGTTTAGGAATCGTCGATCGGCAAACGACAGAGAAATGCCCCACCTTACTACATTTTCTGCAAGTAACTTCCTGAGCTGGACAAATACTTAGAGGATGTCGAGACCGACCACAAAAATAGCACTTACTCACTGCTGCTGAATTAATTGAGTTTATAGAATTTGTCTCTTCATTGCTGGTGCCTTAAGTTCCGGAACCGCATTGAGAACTGCTGTCGAAGAGATCGTATTAAAAGAATTAGAATGAATAACAGCCATCTCCAGCGCTAGCGCTTCTTCTATAGTTTTATCAAGGGTTAGAGTAACATTTTCAAGAAGTCGTTGGCGTATCTTATTATCACTTAATCCACGAATAAAAGAGTCTCTGATATAGTCATTTCTGTTTTGTTCAGCTGTAACTGCTTTAAAATTACAGTCCTTACTTAGTAGTTTCAGCTCCCGTAGGTATTGATCTACTGATTCGTTGGGTAACTGACAACGAGAGGCTAATCTATGCCTTGCATAAATCTCATTTTTAGGCTTAATATAAATGTTCTTCAAGATGTCAATCGCATCAGAATAGTTACTTGCTTCACTTATGTATGAATAAATGGAAGGAGCAACATGGTTAACTAATAGATTGAGCTGTACCTCATCTGTAGCATTCTTCACTTCCTTCACAAAATTCTCGAACGTTTTTAACCAATGGATCCATTCTGTTGCTGCATTAGTAGAACTGGGATCCACTGCTAATCTGTTTGGACGTAAGAGTCGCTCCATACGTTGAGTTGCTTTTTGTCGATTAAAATGTTGTATATTTGACAAAAACTAAAAAGTCTTTAATCGACAAAAAACTTCGCATAATTACATCGGTTGCTATCTTGTTGCTAAGAAACAGTTGCTAAGCGTTTTCATAATTCACAACATCAGCAACTCCCATTATTACTTAATTATTACACTTAATTATTGTCTTAGATATTGTTTATCAAATAGCGAAATTGCAAGTCTAAAATAAATAAATAAATTAAATTTAATAGAAGCGAAATTGGAAGTCTAAAATAAATTAAAAAGAATTAAATTTAATAGAAGCGAAATTGGAAGTCTAAAATAAATTAAAAAGAATGAAATTTAATAGAAGCGAAATTGCAAGTCTAAAATAAATAAATAAATAAAAAAATTAAAATTTAATAGAAGCGAAATTGCAAATCTAAAATAAATAAATAAATAAAAAAATTAAATTTAATAGAAACGAAATTGGAAGTTTAAAATAAATTAAAAAGAATTAAATTTAATAGAAGCGAAATTGGAAGTTTAAAATAAATTAAAAAGAATTAAATTTAATAGAAGCGAAATTGCAAGTCTAAAATAAATAAATAAATAAATAAAAAAATTAAATTTAATAGAAGCGAAATTGGAAGTTTAAAATAAATTAAATTTAATAGAAGCGAAATTGCAAGTCTAAAATAAATAAATAAATAAAAAATTTAAATTTAATAGAAGCAAAATTGGAAGTCTAAAATAAATTAAAAAGAATTAAATTTAATAGAAGCGAAATTGCAAGTCTAAAATAAATAAATAAATAAAAAAAATAAATTTAATAGAAGCGAAATTGGAAGTATAAAATAAATTAAAAAAAATAAATTTAATAGAAGTGAAATCTGCGTTGTCATGGGTCGGTTGATCGTTCGAGTTGCATATCGGGTTGCATCGTGTTTGGGGTTGACAAAGGTTTATATCAACTCGTGACGTCAAAATTGGAGGACTAAATTGCAGAAAAATTGCATGGTGTTCGCGTAGCTTAAGACGATTTATTTTTTCTTTAATCTATGATTCATCATCATTCATCATTCAGCCTTTATCAGTCCACTGCTGGACGAAGGCCTCCCCCATACATCTCTTATCGTTTACGGTCATCAGCTTTACTTCTCCATCTCATCCTTCCATCTGCCCTTTGGTCTTCCTCTCTTCCTTTGACCTGTGGAGGGTTTCCAAAACGTAATCTATGATTACACAGAAAAAAAAGTTTGCAGTTTATACCAAATTTCTTGATTCCTGATCACAAAGAACATTGTATTGGTTAATGTGAAAACTTTTTCAAAATTATTGATTTAGATCAGGTTTTAGAAATAAATAGGGCAGGTGATAAATTGTTGAGCTTTTAATATAGCCTGAAAAGAAAAGAGCTAAGCATGAATGGTGATACTCATTGTCTCCAAGATTACAAAAGACATACAATCAAGTCAAGGCAGTGCTGATTATTTTCCCCATTTACACTATTGTTCATGGGAATTTCCAGAGAGCTAAACACTTAATAATACAAAACGAAATTAAAACTATCTTAGTGTCAAACATCACAAACTCTGGAGATACGAGGAAAGAGGAACAGTATCGACTGTTTGTCCAACCTTCACAATACGCATTAAATATTGTAGGGTATTTTCCGTGGTGTCTGGTTCATAATAAATAAAGGAGGCTTAGACTTGTTGGGTCTGAACTGAACTCTTGAGAACTGGTAAGAACTCAACTGAACTTTGTTTATTTGCAGATAACATCAGTATTTATAGGCTATGTACAAATGATTTGATTGGTTGTGGCGTTTACAATTTATTGGTTGATTTAAGTGACATATGATCACAACAGGTTTTTAAACCGTTGTGATTTAAATAAAGTGAGTTAAAGAGACGCCACAACCGTCAAGAATTTAAAGATAAATAGATTAATAGGTAAATACAGAAAATTGAATAATAATGATTAGAACACTGAAAAATGGAATAACTAAAATACAAAGGATTAAATTATGAGAAAAACTATAAAATAACTATAAAAATCACTACAATATGAAACAAATTTCTCATGATCAAAACATACTAAGAGCAATATATCTATTGTATTCAACAAATTTGGACACAGTGGACTTTTTTTAACTTCCAAAGTTGAAACCAACTGAAAAGACCTTCAGTTTGACTTAGGAGGATATGAAAAAGAATGTGACCATGAATGCCTTCCACGGTAGTTTTGAAAATTTGTATGAAGAAAAGATTAAGAAGAGAGATTATATTGAAAATAACTTTTAGTTTCCCTGCTGTAGTTGCTCTTTATTTGACAATTTCAATCTCAGTATTTAACAGCATATTGTGTATATAGTAAATAATGTGTAATAGGTTTATTATTGTAATTGTAAAAAAAATAAAAAATATCATGTACATTAATAAACTGGTAATTGTGTAGACGGATATAGAGTGATCTCAACAGAAATTCCTCTTAAGTAACCTAAAATGAATTAACAGATATAAAAATGGTGACTTCAGAAATGTTTTACGTGCACTGTACATAGTTTATGTGAATCAAAGATGAAGCCTGCTGACCTGGTTAATAATTGAAATAAAATTTAATTAAAAAATTTTTTACACGAGCATGGTTTCAGTTCCAGATAGAGGAACCATTTTCAAGTGATTATTTCAAATTATTGGGCGAGTTTATATACATGGAGGAATCAATAAAAAAACTGGGCTTGGTTGGTGGAGATCCTGTATAACTGTTAAAATTTGTATACATTGCTGCAGAATCCCACTAGTGGAGGAAAAGCAAGAAGCTCCCAAGTAAACAAAGGCTTGTAAACAGATAACCATGGCACATGCAAAACACTGAAACGTGAGTTTTGAAATATAGTTAAAAATTTAAAATTTGAACAATTATTCTCCATTTTTTTCTCTTTTCTTCCTTCTTTACCAAATTATATAAAACCATTCTTTATGGATAGAACAGAAACCTGGTCAATGTATGGAATGGTAACAAAGGTAAGAATGAAACTATAAGACTCCGTACATTTTCATTTAAATGCTGTTTGCATGTAGCGATAACTGAAAGCTTTTCCCAATTAATAAGCTGACAATATCGAATTGAATATAGGGTTATCAAATAATCATTGTTGTGGGTATCAAGAGTCCTGCGATGTTCTGCTACCAGGTCAGACAGGGCCCTACAGGTCTCCCCAAATAAAAACATGGGTTTTCCTTGCACTGAAGTGCATAAATATCACCTTTAGGTACAAAATCATGCTTCTTGCCTCCAATAGCTTACATTGACGAAATAGAATGCCTGCAAGGGGCCTGCAGCACAATATTGTACTTTTGATAAATTTTCATTGGGCAGGGAAAATATCTGTAGTCTACTGAAATAAACATTTGACATTCCTTAGTAATTGTGGGTATATCATTAATATAACATCTTTTAATGGATCTTTTGAAGTGCCTGTTAATGAACCACCCAGGAAAGTCATTACATAAATAAAAGATTATAAACATTGCCTAACTCCATTTCAAAATTAACTGAAGAGCTAGACAAACAGAAGGCCCTAGTAATCAACAGAAATCAAGTTGACTTTAAAAGCCAAAGGCACATAAGAGTAGTAGTTCATTGTTATACCTGCAAATGTCTTCTTTCTGTATACAGCTATGTGAAATGAACCGTCAATTCTAGAAACCAAAATATCAAGGAAACTGACTTGCTATTCCTCTTCAATCTCGAACTTGATGTTTTCATGTATCTACATCCTTGATGCCTTGGATGATAGTAGATTCAGCGATAGGAAATATAATAATTGGCGTTAATTACAAATCCAAAACTTGCTTTATTAATCCTTTAGAAATTCATAAGCTTAGGTTAAATAGCGATTTAGTTTACATTAGTTCCAATAAAGGTAATAGTCCGTTCATTTTGTTGAAAGAAACATACAACATGATAGTGGATAAATTTCTTCAAAATACGAAAGGATTAGAATTCTTTTCTAACATTGAGAAGAATGTGCTGAACCGCAACTGCAGGATTGCATGAAAACTCTGTAAGAAAAAAGTGATATATGCACAGTTTGCTGATAAGCTTACAGATGCTTCTCTGTGTTTACCTCAACTCAAGGCTTTGCTAAAATTCCTAAAAGGCTGATCACCAAGGCTTGTATCCAATTCGCCCCATTATCAGTTGCTCTTTATCTGCTATTAAGATGGTATCTGTCTACCTTTACTGCTACATAATGAAACTTAATGTTTAATTATTCTAAATTTAGTGTTAAGAATAGTTTAGAATTTGCTCAAATATTGAGAATGAAAGAAGTTATTCCTAATTACGTACTATTTTTATTAGATTTAAATTCACTCTCATCAATCTCATTTGATTTACTGAAATTAGCTATAACTCCTCGAAATTCTTTCAGTTTTGTGCAATGCAGTGAGTTTTTACGATCTTCGACCACTCATCAGTGCCATTTTCCAGATGCAGTGCTTCGAATTTAATGGTGCTATATATAAGAAGAATGATGGAATACTTATGGGTTTAACCACATCAACATCTTTGTTGAGTGGACCATGATCTATTTAGAAGAAACTGCATTGTCGCTTCTTGAGGTAGGACAAATACATAGCCCCATTTATTGTCACTATATGGCTGATATCACCTGTTATTTTGAATCTATCAGGTCGGAAAGAAAGTTATTGCGGTTTTTGGGAATGTTGATTTTCAATGCTCTATTTTCAATTAAGTTTGTGTTCAATTGCATTGACTTTATATATCATTTTAAAGTCCGTTTTTCGCTCTGTGTAAATGTGATATTAATTTTATTTTCAAATATGTTTTCTAGGTTTCGCGGGGTGTTGAATACAACATGGACAAAAAGCAAATTCGAACACTTTTCCTATTCCAGTTCAGATATCGCGAAACAGCTCGCGATATTAATGAGGGCGTTTGGCCCTGGGACCATTAACGAACGTACTGCTCAATGGTGGTTTAAAAAATTTCGAAACGGAGACACGAGTCTTGAAGATGATGCGCGTAGTGGTCGTTCATCAGAGGTTGACAACGATGTCTTGAGGGCCATAGTTGAAGCCAATCCTCGCATAACCATTTGGGAGATTGCTTCTGAATTGGCCATAACGCAAACAACGATCTGTAACCATCTACAGCAAATTGGAAAAAAAAAAAGCTTGATCAATGGGTGCAACGAATTGAACGAACGTAAAAAAAAATCGTTGTTTTGAAGTGTCGTCTGCCCTTCTCTTGCGCAATAAAAATGAACCATTTCTCAGACAAATTGTAACATGCGATGAAAAATGGATTCTTTATGACAATCGGCGTCGATCGGCTCAGTGGCTAGACCACGACGAAGCTCCACAACACTTCCCAAAGCCAAAGGTTCACCAAAAGAAGGTTATGGTGACAGTTTGGTGGTCTGCGGCCGGTTTGATTCATCACAACTTCCTGAATCCTGGAAAAAGCATTACAGCTGAAATGTACTGCCACCAAATCGATGTCACGCACAAAAAACTTCAACATTTGTGTCCAGCACTGGTCAACAGAAATGGTCCTATCCTTCTGCACGACAACACCCGACCACACGTCGCCCAAGTGACCCTTCAAAAGTTGAATGAATTGGGCTATGAAACTCTTCGTCATCCACCATACTCTCCAGACCTCTCGCCCACCGATTACCACTTTTCAGACATCTTCTTGCGTGAGAAATGCTTCAAATCCCAGAGAGATGCAGAAACGGCATTCAACGAGTTTGTCGCCTCCAGGACCTCCGAATTTTATTCAACCGGAATAACAAACCTTGTTTCTCGTTGGCAAAAGTGCATTGATTGCAATGGTCTTTATTTTGATTAAAATTTTGTTTGAGCCGAGATATGTGTATTTGAATTTGATAGTTCAAAACCGCAAGAACTTTCTTTCCGACCTGATATATCATCTGTGGCATTAAGGATGTGTTTCAACAGATAAGTCTACATGGAAACTTCAATCCGAGATGTGAATCAACAGCCAGTATCTCGTTCCTTGACGCTTTGGTTTCTAGAACTGACGGTTCATTTCACACAGATGTACACAGTAAAAAGACATTTTCAGATACTTATGAGGATTTGGCTTTTTAAAATCAACTTGATTTCTATGTTGGTTACTAGGGCCTTATAGTTTCAAAAATTCTTACCTGTGTCATTGCAAACAATGACCAGGTTTCCATTCTATCCCTGAAGAATGGTTTATATGGTTTGGTGAAGAAGGAAGAAAAGAGAAGAATAAAATCCAAAAATTTTTTGATGGAGAATAATTGTTTAAATATTATTTTTTTTTTAAGTTTTACTTCTTTCTTTAGTTTTTTTAAATTTTGATATTTAAAATTTGGTAATTTCTTTTCTTAACCTATTTTCTTCTCATTTTTATTCAACTATATTTTTTTTTTAAAACGAAGAACTTGTTCAAATATATCAATATATAATTTAATTAATGTTTTGTTCTTAGTTTTGAAGGGGTTGGATAAGTGGAGCAATGGGTTTTTGCCTTGAACTGGTGAGAAGCTGGAGCACACAAGTTTTTGAATGCTCCACTGCTCCTTGTTTTTTTATTATTAGAAAGTTAAAATTTTTAATTTTTTTAAATATTTACATCAAATTTTGAGTATGTCTGTTTACAATGCAGCGAACATGATGTTTGCTGTAAAAAGAATTCTGCAACAATGAAACAGTTTCTAATTCTGATAATCTAAATAAAACCGAAATTATTTCACTGAAGAAACTGAGAAACCGATGGTTAAGAATTCGACTTAGATGTTCCTGAACAATTGGGTTGAACATCCCAGCCAACTTGGAGCCAGAGAATTGATATTAATTAAAGCCGAATGGGATGAAGATAAGAATATAAGAGATCATCTGGTAAAGCCAAATTTTACGACAGTAACCCTTCAAGCAGCTGACATATTTCCGGGAGTTTTCATGAAGTAGTGGCAAAAACTTGCAAATACTAAGACAGTTTTGACGTCCATGCAAAAACGTGAAGAAAAATCTTTTTTAAAATACCCATTTCCATCTAATAGATCGCTGGTATAGGATTTTATTCAGTTCGTCGCTTATGATAAAAGCAAAAGAAGGACTTTTGGATATTGTCCAACGACTCGAAAAACTAAATTTTTAAATGTTTTGATATTTAACAAGAGGGTGAAAGGTTGGAATCCTCAACAATTGAATCTAAGCAGCCACATTGAGTAGCAAGTTTTTTAGGAATCATAGAAAGAAATTATAAATAGTTCGATTTCAGCAGACAATTCTTCAGAAGCTGATGATTTTGAAACAAAAGCTGGACAAGCTGGAAAAACCTCCGAGACTTTCAGAACTGAAATGTTCACAAGAAGAAGACTTTAAAAGGAACTTTCACCAATTCAAGCTACCTGTGAGTAACATCGAGTATGGTTACTACACAACCACTGTCGATCGACTATTTCCTGCCTTAAAATTGATATTAAATGATGCTAGACAGGCACTGAAAGATGACTTGTCGTCAGCTATTCTGTTTTATAGGATTAATTATAATGATTAATAAAGTTTATCTAAAAAAAAAAAAAAAAAAATTCTTTTTTTTTTAATATTTGAAATTTGGCAATGCGAAATAAAAAAAAATTTTTGAGCCTGGAGCAAGTATTTTGATGTCAGAGCGGAGCTGGAGCAGAGCAATTAGAAATTTGGTCTGCTCCAAAGCCCTGGTTTTATCAGCTTGTTTTAGTGTCTTGCATGTGCCTAGTTACCTGTTTACGAGCCATTGTTTACTTGGGAGCTTCTTGCTTTTCCCCCACTAGATGGGATTCTGCTGCAATGTATGCAAATTCTCAACCATTCTACGAGGTCTCCACCAGTCAAGCCAGTTTTTTATTTGTTCCTCTATGTGTATAAACTCGCCGAACAATTTGTAGTAGTCACTAGAAAATGGTTCCTCTGACTGGAACTGAAACCATGGTCAAGCAAAAATTTTATAATTAAAGTTTATTTCATTTATTAACCAAATGTGCAGGTTTTATCTTTGACATAAAAATGCATTGTAAATGTTTCATTACATTCATTTTAAAAGACTTTGAATGTGTTAAAATTAATTTAATAAAAAGACACAAATACTCACATGTTAAAATATTTATAAAAAATTCATAAAAACTTAGAGCCTTTCGAGTCCCTATGCGGGCAGTACCCCTTTTCAACTCCATATGAGTATGGATGTTGAAAAGGGGTGTTGCCCGCATAAGTACCTGAAACGCTCCATTTTCTAATTTATTTTTTTTATAAATATTTTAATTTGATTATTTGTGTATGTTTTTTATCTTTTATTACAATTCATTCACGATAGTTTGCAATTTCATATTGATTTCATAACTTTTCATTTTAAAAGACTTGGCTTTTTATGTTGGACTAATATTTCTAATAGTGCTTATTGAGAAGAAAGATTCCAAAACCCAGCCATTCCGTTTAGATATTGCTTACAGTGATATCTTCAATTGTTTAGTTTATTTATCTGCTAGATTTCCTGTCGTTATTTATTGTCATCAGCTAGCATTAGTTTCTTACCATCCAAGCATGATAATCAGACTATTCAGCTAGTTTTGCACTATTTTAGGGTTATTAAAGTAAATAAAGAAAAAAAGTAACCTTGATAGTAATGAAACGCTATACGTTCCTTTAATAATGTTCTTACTTGGAGACACGTTTTGATGTCAAAACAGATTATCATAAATTCTACATCAGAATGTTCAGCTAAAAAAAAAGATAAAACAATGACACCAAAATTATAACCGATTGATCTCTAGGTCTAAAGTTATAAGCTTTTAAAAATCTCCGAAAACAGGAAGTGACGGTTACAACAATAGCGTGCAGAGCGGTAAGAAGTGAAATGAATTTCGGTTTCACTTTTAAAATGGTCATTTTAAGTTTGTATTATTTAACAGATATATTTAACATATTAAACATTCATGTGTGACTTTTAAATACAGTACACTTTCTTGAATGATACTTCATCAGAAAACATTCAAACATAAGAATTTCACACCAACCTCATTTAATTAAAGACACTTTTTGTGAGATGGAAATTCATGTTTTCATGATATCAAATTGTAATTTTGCAGACATTTAATGAAACATTTGATTTGTCTGTAGAAATATAATCTCATGTTTGACAGATAGGTGCGCATTCCAGTGAAATCACTTTGAAAGTTTATTTTATTTTATTATATTTTTGCATCTTTATTTTTCTTATTTATTTAAGTAGATATTTTCTTGTTTTTTCTAATTTTCAAAATAAGAGATATGAGAAGGGAAAATTAAATACTATTTCAGGATGGATGGGTTGTGAGCTTATTCGTTTTTCGCTCATAACTTTTCATTTAGAGGTCACACTGTTAAATTTTTCGTATCATTTTTTTCCTTTTCTTGAAAATCTGAACAATTTGTACCAGGTCCCCTCTTTCATGGTTTTGTTTATAACCTTTAACCCCTCCAAAAGTCACATATCAAAGAATGAAAAAAAATACTAGTTCTTTTTTATTATTATTATTAATTTTTTCCCAGACTTACTATGTTTTCAAAACCTGTATGTAGATACAGCATTTATTTGAAATTTAGATTAAGTCAAAAGTTGATATAAATTTAATTAAATGTAATTTTTTTAATACCAATTTAACATTTTTGAAAAATATATTAATAGAAACTTCTTTCTATTTATACAGATTTCTACATTGATTTTTTTATTGTATTTTTCAGAATTTAAACTATTATTAACAAGTTAGAAATTATTTAACGGTTTGATCAAAATTTTGATATCATTATTGGAATTTTCATTATTGTACCAGCGTCCGCCATGTTTTTGCCAACTGGAGCACAAGTTAATATAGGCCACAGTAGGGATTTTTCACATTTTAACTAAATTTTTTGATTCACAGTTGTTCTACTGCCTTTGATTGAATTTAATGTTAATTTGAGAACAGAGAAACATTTTTCTTTCAATTTTGCACCCTAAAAACACTAAAATATATATATATATAAAATAAAACAAACCTTATATTTTGTGAGCAAAGCCTTTCATTTTTTTTTTTTTTTTGCAAAAATTAGACAAAATAAAAATCAATTTAAGAAAAAATAAAACAAATCTTATATTTTGTGAGCAAAGCCTCTAATTTATTTATTTATTTATTTTTTGTGTCATTAGTATTTTGTACTACTATTAGTTATTTGTTATGTAAGACAATAAAATACAGTAAATATCTCTTTGATATTATTGAATTTTAATAGGGGAAATGATGGAAATAAATAAAGGCTTTCTATTGCTTATTATCATGATTTATTATAACAGATTTTTATAATTTATTTTTATAATTATTTTTATATTTTATAAATATATAAGTAAATTAATAAAGGGAAATAAAACGGATTTCAGGAAAAAAAAATAAACATTTACTTCAAAGTAACCTAATTACATTCCTTATAATATAAGTTAACATAAAACTATAATATCTAACAATACATATACAACAATGAACAACAATTGTATATAGATTTATATACAACTCTATACACAACAATAAACAAACAAATATATTTAATAAATATATAAACAAAAATATTTAAAAGAATTTTTGGAGGATTATTATCATGAAGTTATATTTATTATTAAATAAATATAAATAATTATAAATAAATACTTATTAAGTATAATACTTGTAACAGATAAGTATATTTTTAATTTAAATGATAGATTTATATACAACTAAAAATTTACTTATCTATTATAATAAAAATTATAAAAATAATTATAAAAATCTGTTATAATAAATAATGATAATAAGCAATAGAAAGCCTTTATTTATTTCCACCATTTCCCCTATTAAAATTCAACAATATCAAAGAGATATTTACTTTATTTTATTGTTTATATAACAAATAACTGATAGTATATAAAATAACGAAACAAACCACTTTTCTTCATTTCTTCAAAAACTCTATATTTCATCCCAATTAAGGGACTTCATCAGGATTAAAAGAAAATACAAATAAAAAAGAGAAAATCCTTCTCTTTCTTTTCAAATCATAATCGAAATGTTACAAAGAAAAATTTCAATAATCATAAAGTATTACATTAAATAATTAATATAACATATAACACCCAATAATCAGTAATAAACATTATATTCTAAAACAAAATAACAATTTTATCTTTGTTAATATAATTGACAACAAATGAATTGTAATGAACAGTAAATTAATAGTAATGAATAGATATGTGATTATTTTCTTATTCTTTATTAAAGATTTTTTAAAAATACTTAGGGCAACATCATTCACTTTAAGTGACTTATCCTTATTAAAGCATATACAGCTATTAATTAGACACGATTCTAATTTAAAGTGTTTATTTTCATCTTTGACATTAAATACATTGTGTCTGGACAGTGATTATTCTTCATACAATGTCTTGCCCATTCCGAAATTTTGTCATTTCTTTTTTCATATGCCCTGGTATGTTCTTTGACACGTTCTCTTACCGTTCGGCTTGTGCTTCCAATATAAACTTCTCTGCAGTCTCTACATTGTAGTGCGTATATTACTCCCATTCTATCTAACTGTGTATTTTCCTTCCTAGTTCTCTTTTTCCTAAACAAAGTGTTGTCTTTATGAAATATCATACTAATCTCATTATTTTTACAAACGTCTTTGACATGTTTGTTAACCTTTAATGCTATTGGTAAATTAATACATTTTAAAGAATTCTTTTTATCTTTCAAATGATCGTGAGATCTTACAAATTTCCTCTTTCTGAAAAATTCTCCAAATGTTTCTTCGATAAACTTGTTTGGATATTCATTCATTAATAGAATTTCTTTTAAATTTCTGATTTTTTTTCTTTCCAAATCTCTCTTATCATAAGCATAATTAGTAATTCTTTTCAAGTTCCCTTTGATTATCTCTTTTTTAGTAGATAGTAGATGACTCGAATTATAGTTAAGTATGTGATTACTTTGGAATGGTTTCTTGTAGTACCGTATATGCTCCAATAAACGCCGAGTCTCTTATAATCGCCGGTCTCTAATAAGCGCCGGGATGCAGAGGGGACACGACCAAATAGTAGCCGGTCTCTAACAGTAGCCGGATCTTTGATATTTGCCTACCGGTAGTAGTGTAAGCGTCCGTATCTTTATAGTTGTGCATAATACCTTAGGGTACATTACCTTACAAAATGCCGCCGAAACTGTCATTTGAAATTGCCTTTAAGATTCGCGTGAAAGAAACTTCCGGTGAGGCGGCCGCCCTTCATTTCGGATTCGGACGATGAATAGCAGCGAAAAATAGCAGAAAGAAAAGTAAGATAAAAGTACATTTATCTTAAACAGTCTTATGTAGCATGTGAAATTCAAATAAAGTACCTGTTCATAATATTAGCCGGTATTTATTTGTAAAAATATTGCGTTCTGAAGGTTTTTGTTAATAATGGCCGGCCTCTAATAGCAGCCGGTCTCTATTAAGCGCTGGGAGCCGAGGCTAGTTTTGCAAATAAATGCAGGGGGCCTCTATTGGAGCATATACGGTACTCACATTTTATTAATACTGATTCATCTTTCTTAATTTTTAAATCTAGAAAATGAATGCTTCCATCGTTCTCCTCCTCAACTTTAAATTTGATATCCTAGTGTATGTTGTTGATGTGGTTTAGGAACCTAGAAAACTGCCTTTTAGTTCCTTCCCATAAAATAATTGTCATCTATGTATCTTTTATATAAAAATTTTATTTCTTTCCAATTAGTTATGTGATCCTTTTCAAGCTTATTCAAATAAATATTACAAATTGTACCAGAAATAGGACTTCCCATTGGAAAACCCTTGCATTGTGTATACATTTTGTTCTCATACATAAAATAACTATTGTCACATTTTAATTTAATCAATTCTAAAAGCCATATTTTATCTATTTTAAACTTCTTTTGTAAATTCTCATCAACTTTCTCACATATTACTTTCAAAGCTTCTTTAATTGGAATGTTTGTATACATAGACTCTATGTCTAATGTATACAACTTGATATTCTTATATGTATTACTAATTCTGTATTCATTAATTGTGTTCACCATTTCTTGGGTGTCTTTTATTATGAAGTTAGGTTCATCAAGTTCCATATTACTCAATATTGAATTTATAAATTTGCCTAAGTTCTGTAATGGTGATCCAAATGAGTTTTATTACTGGTCTGATAGGATATCCTTCTTTATGTATTTTAAACTTTGGTTCAAAAATTGGTATTTCCGTCATATTTTGGACAATGTCTTTGTATTGATACCAATTTATGATACCTTCTTTTTTTAATTTTTGAACCTCTTTCTTAACTTTATTATATAATGATATAGTTCTATCATTGTCTAATTCATTGAAGGCATCTGTATTTAATATTTTCAAAACCTTATTATTATAATCATTTTTGTTTATAATAACCAGCTTGTTACCTTTATCTGATTTGCTTATCTTTAAATTATCATCTTTCATCAAATTCTTAATGTTATTAATATCTCTTTTAGATATGTTTGGTTTTTCTTTAGAATTCAAATCCAAATTCTTATATATCTGAAAAATATTTTCCCTCTTATCCTTTAAAAACCATAATTTTTTCTCCACTTCAGCTATCACACTATTGGTGTTAAATTTTCCTTTTACATTAAAATCTAATCCTTTGTTTAAAGCGATAATCTCTCTTCTGTTAAGCACTCTATCACTAATATTGATTATGTAATTAGAGTTTTTACAAAATTTGTTATATTTGACTTTATCTTCTTCTATGATCCTGTTGAATTTTTTCTTCTTTTGAACACACATCAATTTTTTTTCTTTTCTTTATAGTACAACCAATCTTCCTTCATAGTGTCTTCATATAATTTGCTATCTATCATAGATTTCAAGTTCTTATTATGTAGTAACTCTTGTTTTTGTAGAGAGTCAATTCTTTTCTTTACCACTTTAATTGATTATTCAAAATGTTCCATTTAAAATTTGAAATCATACGTTTAGTGCTCTGATCCTCAATTAGAACTGGTATCTTGAGATTCTTAATAGGATTCGGATATAACATCGTATTTTTATTTACCATCAAAAAGTCATAATATGCTTCCCATATCGCCAATTTTTTGATACATTGTCTATGATTTCTCAATATCTTCCATGTCTTTTCATTAAAATTAGTTCTAATTAAATTAAGAATACTCATGACTGTCTCCTCCTGTAACCTCTTAGGGTTAGATCTTTATCATAATAACTTTCATATATCTTCGAAATATATATATATAAAATAACGAAACAAACCCATTTTTCTTCATTTCTTCAAAAACTCTATATTTCATCCCAATTAAGGTACTTCATCAGGATTAAAAGAAAATACAAATAAAAAAGAGAAAATCCTTCTCTTTCTCTTCAAATCATAATCGAAATCGGAATGGGCAAGACATTGTATGAAGAATAATCACTGTCCAGACCCGATAGTACACAATGTATTTAATGTCAAAGATGAAAATAAATGCTTTAAATTAGAATCGTGTCCAATTAATAGCTGTATATGCTTTAATAAGGATAAGTCACTTGAAGTGAATGATGTTTCCCTAAGTATTTTTAAAAAATCTTTAATAAATAATAAGAAAATAATCACATATCTATTCATTACAATTAATTTACTGTTCATTACAATTCATTTGTTGTCAATTATATTAACAAAGATAAAATTGTTATTTTGTTTTAGAATATAATGTTTATTACTGATTATTAGATGTTATATTAATTATTTAATGTAATACTGTAATGTAATAATAATGTTTGATTATTGAAATTTTTCTTTTTAACATTTCGATTACGATTTGAAGAGAAAGAGAAGGATTTTCTCTTTATTTGTATTTTCTTTTAATCCTGATGAAGTCCCTTAATTGGAATGAAGAAAAGTGGGCTTGTTTCGTTATTTTTTATATGTATATATATATATATGACATTGCCATCCCTGGGGACTGTAAGAGTCCAGGAAAAAGAACTGGAAAAAATCAACAAATACAGGGCTCTGGCACTTGAAATTACACGAATATGGAATAAAACAACTACAGTGTTGCCAATCATCATTGGTGCACTAGGAACACTATCACTTAAATTTATGGACTATTACACCAGACTTGGAGTACCAGCAATAACAACAGCTGAATTACAAAAGACAGCCATCATTGGCACTGCGAAGATTTTACGTCAATACCTTAGCAACACTTAGGCCCCTGGTTGAGGCCCGTCTTGCCTAAGAAAATGCCAGTGATTAAATATGATTTTTTGTGTTTGTTTGGGTGAACGTTTACACTGTGTAACTATTTTTTAAAAGAGTAAAATTTGTTATATATATATATATTTCGAAGATATATGAAAGTTATTATGATGAACTGATAGTATTTTGTACTGGTGTCAATAAAAGAAATACAAATAAATAAATAAATAAATAAGAGGCTTTGCTCACAAATTTAAGGTTTGTTTTTATTTTTTCTTAAATTGATTTTTTTTT
>JAFIDM010039298.1:201945-214826 GCA_023159025.1 Thereuonema tuberculata | reverse complement strand
TCTACTAAAAAAATATGGGAACTATACATATAAAATAAATCTATACATTAATTCTGTAATACAATCTAATCAATTTTATGTAATATAGCAATTGCAACAAGAGTTTTTAAAATATAAATTCAACAGAATTTTTTTATTTTGTTTTGTTTTTGTTTTTTTGTTGATTGTTAAAAAGTAACTGTAACTTTAAATTGGTTACTTTTTGAAAGTACCTTTACCAACCCTGGATAAAGTGATGTGTTTGGTAGGATGGAATCTGTGGCAGTTATGATTTCGGTTGTTGAATAAGAATAACTACAAGGCATTTACAGAAATTAACTACCGTTCAGTGATTGAAATAAAGTGAAAATGTATCTTCAAACATTTTTATTTTTAGCTAATTCACCAAACTTTAAACTACTATTCACCATTGTTGAGGTATTTATTGTAATGGGGCACCAGTTTTTAAATCCCATTTGTGTAGAACTGTCTGTGAAGACTTCTACGAGCTAGTGGGTTGAAATTGTCTGTTTGAATTTCTGCTTTTTTGTTGATGAGGGTGTGCCTCCACTCCATGAACTGCTGCTTCGGTTGTGGAGTCACATGGGATGCCAATGTCTCATAACCTGTGATGATATAGATTAAAAATTCATCACCTTTTTGGTCACTGGTATTGCACTCTTTTTTGTGTGTGTGCTCCTCAGAGAGCCTCTTTGGCACCCCTCATGAGCACAATTTCATAGAGAACATTTCTTGAAATTGTTCCTGTTTCTGTATTTAAAGAAGTTCATTGGTGGCGATGCTGACGTCTAAGACAAGCATAGCTGTTTTCAAAGGCAATCCAGTTCGGTGAGGGGGAATACAAATACTAGTACCCTGTTATGATAAATGCCTCAACAATGGTAGAAACTTCTTAAAAAAGTAGATTACGGTTTGACGAATCAGATAAAAATAAAATTGTTTGAAAATACATCCTTGCTTTTATTTTTTTTATAGCCGAAGTGTACTTACTTTCTAATACGCCTTGTATGGCTTCTCTTTGATCTGCAGTAAAAAAAAAATGGTAATGGTTAATTGTGAAACAATTTGACAGCACATAAATGAATAGCTACTTTGAATAAGCATAATTTTTTTTAACATCATTGGATTTGTTTGCAATGCCTCAATCTGTTTTATTTGCACTTTGAATTAATTGCTGTAATATTAAGCATCAACATAATCAACACAAATAAATGTAATAAATACATAATATATTTATTGAAAAAAACGCAAATTTTCAAAAAGAAAAAATCGTCTCTTTTTCTTTTAGCCTACATGAATAAGTAACAAAAAAAAGAATTTCAACAACAAACTAAGGAAGATTACGTGAGATTGTTAAAACAATCAACTTTACAACAAATTACAATAGTCTGATAGTAACGCAAAGATTCAACAATCGAAAACATCAAATTTAACCTTGTTATTATAACGTGAACAATTTTTATCAATTATCTCATTAGCCATTGCTACTTTACGTTCATTCACTTCTACTCCCACATTCCTGTTTAAATTTATTCTTTTTATGTTTCTAATGTATATACTTTTCTATTATTTTTCTTGTTTTTATGATCTTTTTCAACACATAAAATTTTAACTTCATTATGCATACAGTGTGATTTTTGAACGCAATGTTCTGCCATCTCCGATTTGCCTATTAATTTATTTTTTATGCATTATCTGTGCTCAAGTACCCTTTCCTTTATTGTCCTTTTGCTTTCTCCTAGATAGAACACCCTGCAGTTCATTCCATCTTATACACAATCCCCATTTCATGCTTTTTGTCATACATGTTTAATTTATTACAAAAAATATTGTTATATAATTTTCACTTAATCTTCCTTAGTTTGTTGTTAAAATTTTATTTTTCATTACTTATTCATGTAGGCTTGAAGAAGAAGAGACGATTTTTTCTCTTCGAAAATTTTTTTTTTCAATAAATGTATTATGTATTTATTACCTTTATTTGTGTTGATTATGTTGATGCTTAATATTAAAACTTCTAAAAGAGAGGAAATTAGGAAGAAGTATGGTGTAATTGCTGTAATGTTCTTTGGTGCTGTTTTCAGGATGCATTTAGTTTGTTGGCTTATGCTGATCCTTGGAGCAGTCCTCTAGGTTACCAGTTAGATCCTGTTCAAAGAGAACCTGTGTGTGCTGCTCTGAATAGCGCAATTTTAGGTAAGTGTTTGAAATTTTTTTTTAAAGTAGTTAAGTAAACTTGAGAATTTTTCTCCTTTTTCATAATAAATTGAAATAATATTAAAGCATTATTATTATTATTATTATTACAGAATCTTATAACTTACCTAGAAGACCACCATTGGAGATCGCTTTAGGCCACACAAAAGAGCTTATAAAACTAATGTCCAAAGTTGGACTTGGTTCTTGTGCATTTGCAAATGTGGATGATATACTACATTAACAATTAAAAGTGCAGTTTAGCAGCACTCCTTAATATATCCTCACTAACTGATGACTATTTTAAAATTATTTTCTGTATATTGTAAAGTGATGAAAAACATTTCCTGTTCGTGAGATGTGATTGCCTTTGATTGGGTGGGGGGAGATGGCTCTGATACTGCTAGTTAGAAGCACTTCAAGAAATCATGATTTTGATAAAGCTTTTGAAGCCTTTGGTTGTGCTTTCTATAAAGGTTTTATTGGCATTTTGTAATCAAACTAATTTAAAGAGTTTTGTTCGCTATAAAAATATGCACCGAAAGATAGAGGATTTTTTTAAATAGTAAATTTTAATTGTTAAGGGTAAAAGTTAGGATTGAATTTACAAAATAGAAGTGAGCAAAGTATTTCAAGATGTCTTCTTCTTCGTCGGCCACACAGAAAAAAAAGCTATTTGCTATGAATAGACCATCGGTGGCCTACGAGACTTTTAATCTTTTTGATAAGCAAAGAAATTGTTTCTCCAGTACAGATCTTTCACTTATTCACCCATGCAACAAAATCTTTTTGTTCTTCAGTTTGCCCTCTTTTTAGCAGCTAATATAAACTCTTCCCACAATATGTGATACATTATAATATTTTTTAATTTGTATAATTTATAATGCAACATTTTTTTTATCCTTAGTACTGTTGTGCAGTATTTTTTTCTTTCTATTCTTTTATTTCCTTGCTTCAAAATAATGAGGAAAAAAAAGAAAGTGAGATGTATACTTTTGTTCTTTTTTGAAATTTTTACAATATAAAACTGCAATACACGAACTGGTTCCTGGATATAATAAATATTGACATTCTTTTCTTAAGTGTCCTTTTAGTACTGTATGTAAGAATCTGCTGAAGGCAGAGAATGTAAATTATGAAATATAAACCTATGTAAATACTTCATTAAATGGAGTCTGGCAAGGAATCTGTCTTGTATTTTTTACAATACTGAAAAAATAATGATGTATGGAGGGTTGAATTAGTAAGATGAAACAAATTGGAATGCTTGCAGCTCTAGGACAGCCCTTTCCTTCACCATCTATCGTGTTTAATGTGATGCCCCTTGTTCCAGATAATAGTTAACACCATAATTTCCACTGTAAAAGGCTATCCCTTAATTGCTCTTGAGATATTGCATCCCAAGCCTGTACACTGACTCTCGAAAGGCCTTCCACTGTTGTAGGTCAACAGTTTGCAATGCTCCGTTTCAGTAATCCATTGGTGAGGCATTGTGGGACTTAACAGGAACCGAGCCAAAGGGTATTATGTTTCTTCCAAGGGTATTACGCTTTTTGTTCGTAAAAAGTCATTGGTGTTTGCAAATTGTGGCTGGCAACCTTGTCCTTGTGGATATGGGCCTTTCCCATGTTGTTTCCATAGAGTCTGGGAATGTCTTTGTCATATATGCGATTCGTCACATATCTTTGAAAATATGCTGATTTATCTTTACTTTTCTGAGAACTTTGTGCCACATTGAACTGTAAACAGCCTCAACCATAAAACCCTTTGAAAACTTTTACTTGCACTATTGGACAAAGCCAGAGATTCCTTTATCTGCTTTGGAGCATTGATATATTGCTAGAGGTTTGTTAGTATCGTTTAGGTATACTCACTCTTCATCTAGGGCCACTACTAATTTCCATTTTTCACCAAATTAACCCTAAAAATTAACTTCATACAGTTTTCAGGCGTTTGTGAATCGTTCAGCCATGTGCCTCTCTTATCACCTTGTGTTTTGCGCTGCCTCACCCTTTTCAGGTTTCTTGAATGATAAAGCCTATGGTTCGCTGTGATGTTCCCAGCTGCAAAGCCACAACATGTTGTGTAGGGGTTTTTCCTTCACATGTTGTACAGTGGTTGAGCAGCAGCAGGCTGGCTGTGAACGATTAAGGCAATGTTTTAGTGCATATCAATGATATTTTGGAGCATATCACATGGCCTTCATTTTGATGACTATTAATAAGTCCCTGTTCTTTACATTGCTTTATGATGATGGTTAGGAGAATCCACCTTTGGAAAATCCATTTGTGTAGCCATCCCAATAACAATTCACTTATGTGAAAGTTCATTTATGTAGTCTTCAATTTCACCACCATTAATAAATATTTTTTCCACTATTACAATGTAATGATTGACTGACTGCTTGGTGCTGCGACTAATGGTGCATGCTACACATTCTGTTCAATTTGTGTCATATTAGCTGTTCAACCTTATGTATACATTATAGTATTGCTGAATTATAGTATTAGTAATGAAGAATTTTTTTTTTAGAAACACTGTTTTACCAATTAGAATTTATAAAAAGTTAAAAAGTTTTTATAACAACTAAAGAATGCACAACTTAGACTTTTACAAACTTTTGGCAAAACTATAACTGCCTTTTATTTTCTTCTGTAAATTATATGAAGTCATACATAGTCAGCATCTGGGTCAGTCCATATGAAGTGGTCCAGCACTGGTTGCTTGACAGTTTTGAAAAACAATTATTTTCTGTGTACCGTTACCCTTACGTTTGGACAGTTCAAAACTAACAATATTAAATTTTTTTGCAAAATTGTTTTAACATGGTAGCCATTTTTGTACTCTCTAGCTTGCCATTGTTACCCTTTGTAAGCGTTTGGAGTAATTCTGATATCTCAGGTTTGATACACCCTAGAATCATGAAATAAAAACTGTGACCTTAAGCACATTACATGCTACAATTTTGATTATGTACACTTTTCTTTTAAAACTTCATTTTTCAAGTAAATTGCAAAAAAATGTCATTTTCGATAATTTGTTTTGGAGGCAAGGCAGCTTTTAAAGGTTGAAATTTTGTTGGGAAGTACTTGTGTACTAATACTGTTTGTAAAACAATTTGGAGGTTTGAGACTCTGGTGGACAGTTATTTAAAATTCTGAAATTTCAATCTATTAAGATACTACATAAGAGCTAACTAGAGTTAACATTGTGACTTCGAGATTCAACTGGTATAGGAAATATGGTATTGTGAAAACCTATCAAAAATGCACGAATATGCTATTTGTGAAGCGACACTTACTTTCATTATTTTGTGATTCTTGCTTCGCAGAATACTGTAACTCTCAAAACATAATACAGTGGTACCTCGACATACGAATTTACTTCGTTCCGTGACGATCGTTGTATATCAAAAAAATCGTATATCAAATCAATTTTTCCCATAGAAATTAATGGAAATAGAATTAATTTGTTCCTGTGATACGAATTTACCCCCCAAAAAATAATTAACATGCTTTAAATACCAATCAAATATAGATTTAATATAAGATAAATGCAATGTTGATTGTATGCATGATATAAATGTACTATATTTTTTTACTAAATATACTATTTTTTTACTTACACTAAGACTAATCACTATCACTGCCACTCTCACGTCTGGCTCTTTTGGCCGCACTTGCAGTGGTTGTAACGTCACTAAGAGGTGGTCCTTTCAAAAGGAAACAATCAAGAGAGATCTGTTTCTGTCTCTTTCTTAGAATGTTTCTAAAATGCGTAAGGCACGTGTCATTGAACAATGCACTGGCTCTCCCTGTTGACAATTTCTCCGGGTGTCTCTTTTCAAAAAAGTCGGACACTTCTTGCCACTTAACAAGGATATCACAAATTTCACGTGAAGATAGCACCTCCTCCTTCTCGACCTCCTCCTCACTGCTGAGTTCTTGCATCACCTCTTGAGTGCGTCATCTCTTGTAACTTCTTCAGCTCCTCCGTCGTGAGTTCTTCTGCATACTTCTGCACCAGATCCACATCTGCCTCATCCATCTCGAGCCCCATGGAACGGCTAAGAAATTCAATCTCCTCCTCAACAAGTGGTTCTGTTACCTGTTCAAATCCCTCGAAGTCATGCTCAGCACAAATACTGGGCCACAGTTTTTTCCAAGCCAAGTGCAGGGTTCCCATGGTAACCTCTTGCCAGGAAAGATCAATCAGGTTAAGGCAGATTACAATGTTAAAATGGTACTTCCAAAACTCACGTAATGTGAGGTTAGTATTTTGAGTCATCTTGAAACACCGTTTAAAAAGGTGTTTTGTGTAGAGCTTCTTGAAGTTGGAAATAACTTGTTGATCCATGAGCTGGAGGATAGACGTCGTGTTTGGAGGCAGAAAGAGAATTTTGATGAAACTAAATTCATTCAAGATGGCGTCCCTATACTAGCTATTCGTATCTCAAAAATTTCTTCGTATTTTGAGGCGTAAATTATATGAAAATTGTCGTCATATATCAAGAAAATCGTATGTTGGGGCGTTCGTATCTCAAGGTATCACTGTATTACAATATATTATTATACATACACCGGTGGCTGCAATTGTGAGATGGAGAGGGGGTGGAAGGGAAAGGAAAAAAAGAAGATGATCCCTTCCACGCCCTCTCCATCTCCCAATTGCAGCCACCGGTCACTCGGAGTAAACAACATGAGTAACTTATCCGAGAAACTAATGATTGAAGTTGTTAGTTCTGCGCTCACCTTCATGTGATTGACTTTTATACATTTCCCGAAGAAGGCCCGAGGCACGGGGCCAAAATATCGAGATAATATCTCATCCCGGAGTGAGGAAATCCCTCAAAAAAAGGACCTATACAGTATAATCTTAAGTTTGTCTCGAAATGTTTCCTGGTTTTTAAGTTAGGAGATTTATGCATGTCTTAAAAAGCTCTGACATATCCGCTTTTGCTAATCAGAAGCAGCTCATTCTTTGCCGTTTGAATGAATTATTTATAGAATTCAAAAGAAAATATCCTGATTGCAAAATAGGAAGGGCAAAATTCATAGAACTAGACCAAAATGGTGTGTGATTTCTGGATCCTTTGGGACACACGCTGTTTGCGTATGTATTTACCATCAAAACGTTAAGTTCATGGCTGATTGAGGAAAACTGAAAACAGACTACCAGTTACTGCTTCATATGAAAAAAAAAAACCCCTTCCCTGCTTGGAAAAAGTTATATACTTCGCAGATGGAGCAGCAAGTCAATATAAAAACAAAAAATTTCATTAAGCTCAGCTTTCACAAGAGAGATTTCAAGCTTGATGGAGAATGGAACTTCTTTGCATTGTCACATGGGAAAAATGCTTGCGATTGTGTCGGTGGAACTACCAAGAGGTAGATGACAAAGACGACTCTGCAGAGAACTGTCACTAATCAAATTCTTACTCATGAAAATATATCTGTACTGGTCACAAAAAATACAGGGAATCGCATATAAATACATGAATAAAGAGGAAGTAATCACCCGACGAGAAGCTGAAGAAAGGAGTCTCAAACTTCCAGATTGTTTTACAAATAAGTAAAACAAGTACTTCCCAAAAAAATTTCAACCCTTAAACAAGCTGCCTTGCCTCCAAGACAAATTACTGAAAATGACATTTTTTGCAATGGCAATGAGAAATTTTGAGCTCAAAATTTATTTGAAAAATGGTTTTTAGGAGAAAAGTGTACATTATCAAAATTGTAGCCTGCAATGTGCTTACGGTCACGGTTTTTAATTCATGGTTCTAGGGTGTACCAAACCTGAGAAATCAAAATTACTGCAAACACTTACAAAGGGTAAAAATGGCATGCGCAAGAGTACAAAAAGGGCTGCCATGTTGAAACCACTTTGCTATATTATGCATTTTGCATCAAAATTTAATATTCTTGGTTTTGAAATGTCCAAACGTAGGGATAACAGCACACAAATTTTATTTTTTATTTTTGAAAGTGGTCAGGCAACCAATAATTTTTTTTTTTTTTTGACCACTTGATATGGATTGAACTATAACCAAAACTCAGTCCTACAGAAGAAGTTAGTTTTCCCTTTCACCACACCCATACACCTACTGATCATGTGAAAAGTGTTACTGTTCAACTTTAAGATTTTCCTCCGTTATTTGTCTGTCTGTATCACTCTGAAATAGCTGGGGTGATTTCCTTAAAATTTTATACATGTTCAACTTAAAACAATATTTTGGTCTCCATCCACTCATCTCTACATTCTTAGTCCCCAGTGTGGGATGGGGATAGTAGAACATATTCCTAGGCTTAAGTCTATATCAATATTCACGAAGAAATTAATTTCAGGAAGTTATTGAATATCCTAAAGGTTTCCCATGACCATGTGCTTTTGTGTTTTCTGTATATCTGGATTATTGAGTAAATAACATAAAGTGAAGGATAACATATAAATATATTTTAAGATTGAATTACAAAACAAGTACATGTAGGGGAATACAGTGAACATCATAATCTATTAAGAAAGATTAGTATAGTAAAACTCCGGTTAACCGAACTCGGGTTATCTGAAATTCCCAAATCCAAACAATAATACTGTACTGCACGGAAATAACTCGAGGGCGAGAGTGTGCTGGGCATAGTAAACCTACTGTATATAGTATAACACAGAAATACAGTACATGTAATGTTGTTATTTTAGGTTGACCTAAGATTTGTTGAACAATGCAGTGAGTCAACTCCGGCTAACGACTTTTTAATGAAAAGATGGCTGGACATCGCTGCTCGAAAACATTGGGAAGGACACAAGAAACAAACAAAAATTACTGAGTTTTTTTAAATGAGTAATTCATATGCTACAAACTATTAATTACTGAATACAGTATATTGATGTAGCCTACTGTAATCCTAAAAATGTAATTTTAACTTCAATAAAGAACATAAGTATAGTATACAAAGAGATTTTTTAATTCGTTTGACTTTCAAAACCTTTCCAAAATACGTACTGTAATTACAATACAAAATACTATAGCTGTATGAGATGTTCATGGCTTAACCGAAAAAATTGTTATACGGCTTCCCCTCCCCCCTTTAGTTCGGGTAACCGTGGTTTTACTGTACTAGCAATTCTGTATTTTTGTAATATTCTGCCTTTTTTTTACTATATAGCAAGGAAGTATGACTGATAGTATTGCTGAGGTATAAAAATGTTGGAATTTGAAGTTTAGAAATACATTTGTTAAATAATTTATTACCCTACATTTTTGCTCAATGAAAATTCCCATTTTATTATTTTTAATTAAATGTATTCAGAATTAAAACACTATTAATGGATAAATATTAATCAATGTCAGCTATTGCTTGTCATCGCAACCACAAAGTTCAGCAATAAACCCAAAGATAAACAGTTACGAAGATTTAATTTAAATCTATATATATAAAAATGAATGTATCTTTCTTAGTTTCTTTGTCTCTTTGTTTCTTTGTCCTTTATACACTCCTAGGCCCTTTGACCTATCTGGACCAAACTTTGCAGAATTACTCTTTAGGACACTGCGGAAAAGATAGGCTACCTTAGAACCCGGACCCACCCCCCAAAAGGGGTTGAAAAGGGGTAAAAGCCCTGAAAAACCCAATATCCACCTGGTGGTGAAAATAAGAACTACACAAATATTGTGTAAAGTGAAACATTTGCTCTCCTATGGGGGGCAGGGACACCACACTTGGGTGGGAGGAAGCCAACACAAAGGCTGAAGTGTCCCACCCCGACCGACACCGGGACCTTATATTTAGGGCCCCTTCTCAGGTCCCCAAGTCAATTGCAAATAAGGAAAAATTCGCTCTCCTATGGGGGGCAGGGACACCCCACTTGGTTGGGGGGATGGCGACACATGGGCCTAACTGTCCCATCCCCGATCAACACTGGGACCTTATATTTAGGGCCTCTTCTCGGGCCTCCCAAGTCAATTGCAAAAAAGGGAAAAATTCGCTCTCCTATTTGGGGCAGGGACACCACACTTGGGTGGGAGGAAGCCAATACAAAGGATGAAGTGTCCCACCCCCGACGACACCGGGACCTTATATTTAGAGCCCCTTCTCGGGCCCCCCAAGTCAATTGCAAATAAGGAAAAATTCGTTTTCCTATGGGAGGCAGGGACACCACATTTGGGTGGAGGATGCGACACAAGGGCCTAAGTGTCCCACCCCGGATCGACACCAGGAACTTATATTTAGGGCCCCTTCTCGGGGCCCCTAAGTCAATTGGAAAAAGAGAAAAATTCGCTCTCCTATGGGGGACAGGTCCTACACACTTGGATGGGGATGGCGACACAAGGGCCTAAGTGTCCCACCCCCGATTGACACTGGGACCTTATATTTACGGCCCCTTCTCACGAGCCCTTTCTTTCTTTGAGTGGCATTGCAACGCATGCCGGGTACAGCTAGTCTTCCATAATAAATGACACAATATGTTGATCCCCAATTTTGAAAGTTCAGTGAATTTCCAAGTTTAAGTTTATGTTGTTTAGTTTGAGGCTTACATTTTATATTGAGTGTAAGTTAACATTACATTTTAGGAAGTTTTTTAATCTCCCAGGATGATGTAATGCTATCGAACACCATCAAGAGAAAACTAAAACTATACTCAAGAGAGAAAAAGCAGTAGGCCTAATATTATCATTAATGGATGATAAATTAAAGCTGTTGATTAAGGAGTCTGAGGATCCTTCTAAACTTCTAAAGGAATTAGAAAGTAAATACAACAAGAAGAATATCATTAAGATTACTGCACTTAAGAGAAAGATATTTAACATCACTAATCTTACTGATGACTCTAATGTAATAGAAAATTTAACTAAAGTAAAATTGATTCTTGTTGAATTATAACAAATAGGCGGATCCATATCGGATGAGGATATATGTTGTATAATCCTTACTGGATTAAGTAGCATCTTTGACTCTAGTGCCCAAACTATGACGGACAAGATAGGTACACCAGATTTTAATTTTGAAACTCTTAGTGAGAAACTAGTTAATTAAGTTGAGAAAGACATCTAAAACAAGAAAATTTAGATCTACTAAGTAGTGATGCTAGTGCCCTTAGCATTAAAGGTAATAAAGATATGGTAAAAAATAAAGATTCTAGTAAAGAAGCAAGAAAGTATTTTAAATGCGGTAAAGTCGGCCACATTGCAGTAAATTGCAGATGGAAATACGAATGTAAAAATAAAGAAAATGATGTACCAACACATGTGAATATCAGAGCCGGCACTAGGCGGTGGCGAACGGTGCGACCGCCTGAGGACCCCTCGCTTGTGGGGGTACCGCGCCTGGTTAGAAGAAAGATGTTTATGGATGAAAATAAATGCATTTTTAATATTTCAAAGGTTTTTTTTTTTTCTGGTTGAATAGATAAGTTTACAGGGTTTTTTTTTTTTTTTTTTTTTTTTCCCCGCAAAATTCATCTTGCTTGAGGCCCGGCATCCTCCTAGCGCCAGCTCTGTAAATATAGTTAATGCTAATGGGGTTATTAACAAGGAAAACAAAGATGATGCATGGATCATCGATAGTGGATCAACCCATCACATATGCCATGATAGAAATTCTTTTGAAATATATGATGACTTGAAAGAAGAAATTAAAATATATGGAGCTTTCAAGGAACCAGTATCAACCATTGGAAAAGGCATGATAATTATGGACAGTACAATTGAAAATGGGAAGCGAATACAAATTGAAATTAAAAATGTTCTGTACGTTCCAGAAATAAAAGTAAATTTAATATCTGCACCAAGATTGGACAGATCCGGATTAAGACAGACCATTAGAAATGGCAACCATATCGTCAAAAACGAATAAAACAAAACACTTATTAAGGGCATCTTAAGAGATCAGCTATACAAAGCTCAATGCAAACCAGTGATTATGACTCAGCAGTCAGCAAAAGTAAACTTGTGCAAAGGTGACTTGTATTGTCTCTGGCATGAAAGGCTAGAACATTTATCACACAGTAAGATGAAAGTAATCATCAACAGTAAATGCGTAAGAGAAGTAGATAAACTAAATGCCAATCATAATATATCTTGTGTCGCTTGTAAGTTTGGTAAATTAACAAACATAACACATAAAAACATAGGAGAAATCTCAACCAAGCATCGATTACAGCTCATCTATTCTGATGTCTGTGGACCAGTACGTATATCGAACTATGGTAACGTCAACTACATACTCACATTTATTCACGACTACTAGAGACATTCGTTCGTGTATTTTACGGAAAGTAAAGATGAAGTCTTAGTCCAACGAATAGAGACCAAAAAAGGGGGGTTACCTTACAAAAGGTCTGGTAGTTCTAATTTTTTGATATGTTTTCGAGGATGGTTAGTAAGGGTTTAAAATGCAAAATGCACAATTCCCCCCCCACCCTCCGCGCCCGCCGCCATCTTAAAAAAAACACAAAAAAAATCGGCACTTTGTTTAGATTTTCGCTTATATCTTCTGTTTGGTGCATTTTAGTGACACAAGAGTTCTAGTAAATGTTGTAGAGAATACGATTTCCTGCAATTTAGTTTTTAAATTTTGTTTCTAAGACTGATAGTTACGGAGATATGCACTTTTTGAAAAAAAAAAACAAAACACTCACTTTTCGGAAATTTGTCAAACTTTGAACTTCAGGACGCTGTAATTCAGTTA
>JAFIDM010039298.1:189469-201845 GCA_023159025.1 Thereuonema tuberculata | reverse complement strand
GAGTGCTGTGTAAAATCAAAAATCAAGAACAACGGAATATTGCTGGTTTTTGCTATTGTGACGCACTAGTCCATCAAATAGAGACCAAAGAGGGGGGTACCTTACAAAAGGTCCGGTAGCTCTAATTTTTTGATATATTGTCTAGGATGGTTAGTAAGTGTTTAAAATGCAAAATGCACAATACCTCCCCTGCCGCGCCCGCTGCCATCTTAAAAAAAAAAAAAAAAATTAGTACTTTCTTTAGATTTTGGCTTATAACTTCGTTTTGGTGCATTTTAGCTACAAAAGAGTTCTACGCAATGTTGTAGAGAATATAATTTCCTACAATTTAGTTTTTAAATTTTATTTCTAGGTCTGATAGTTACGGAGATATGTTTGTTTTGAAGAAATAAACAAAAACGCACTTTCTGGAAACTTGTCAAACTTCTAACTTTAGGACGCTGTAATTCAGTTATGGCCTATTCTAGGGAAACAAGTATTAGAATAAAATGTGTAGGGAATTTAATTTCCTACAAAACGCATGTAAATTTTTGGACCCTACGGAGAGTGGGGTAAAAAAAAATTCACCAATTACCTTCCAGTGATGGGTTGAAATTGGAGTGTATACCAACCCTATTTGAGTTTCTGATATGTTATAGCGCAATGCTCATGAGGCAGGTACCGTTTCACTGGAATACCTACTGGTGAGAGCGGATGTTCAATTTAAAATATCCCACCACCACAGCAGATACAATTTTTAAAGATGCATGTATGTAAACAAAGTAAGAATAAAAGGCATTATTAATCATACCAAAATCGATATTAATTGAACTAAAACTGTAAAGAAAACAAATTTACATGCGCTTCGCTCGTTTTATAGGGGATGAGTTAATGAAGTCGGGGTCTTCATTTTCATCAAATGGCGAAGTTACTCGATTGTCGTCGACGAGGATCTCATTCCTGTTGTCACATTCTTAGCCAGCACAGAATTTGCATAGGGCGGAACAATTGAGGCCCGCCTTTCTACAGCCACATGCCCCCATACAGCCAGTTGTGCATCTGCATGAGATGGTCTTAAGCAGGTTTGGAGAAGCAGCATCGCTACTCATCCTGATGGGTTTCAGTCCTCGAGCTCCTCTTCACCAGCCCCACTCGATTGGGTCTTTGACAATCCTCATCCACTCCATGACCAGCTGGTATGAACTCAGGAAGTGGAAATGTGCTGCGTCAGTGGTCGGAGGTAGTTTAGCTAGATTCAGCTTGGTGGTACTGGTCATGAATTTGCTCTGGCGAAGTGACTCAATGACTGTTCGTTACTGCCACCATACAGGGATACCAAGATTTTCTCCGCTGCTGCTGAAATTTCGTGGGGAGTGGCCGAACCTCTCCGCCTGCTCCAGCAATGATGGGTCTTTCCTAAAAAGTTGGCAGAATTTATTCTTTCCAAACCCAAAAATGGTTGAAGTGGTGTTGCAGCCCGATATTGCGTGCAGGAGCAAGATACAGCCTGTGGAGTTGAACTTGTAGGAGGAGGCGGAGTAGATTGCGTCTGGCTGTTTCCCTCTCGCTGGTTTTTTGAGGTAGACATTGCTAACCGCAGGTGTTGTGCCAGTCAGTAGGACGAGTAGGTCAATGTCTTCACGACAATGACGACGGCGTCAAACGTGGGGGAGAGGCATTTAGCTGGGGCAACTATCAAACCTGTCAGCATCTTCAGTTTCATGTCAGAAACTGAAGTAGAGTTCGTATACACTCCAATTTCAACCCAACACTGGAAGGTAATTGGTGAATTTTTTTAAGATACTCTGTGCGGCCCAATAACAAAAACCGCAATATTCCGTTGTTTTTAATTTTTTTTTTACTCCTCCCTCCATAGGGTCAAAAAATTTACATGCGTTTTGTAGGTAATTAAATTCCCTACATATTTTATTCGGATACTTGTATCTCTAGAGTAGGCCATAACAGAATTACAACGTCCTAAAGTTAGAAGTTTGACAAGTTTCCAGAAAGTGCGTTTTTGTTTATTTCTTCAAAACAAACATATCTCCGTAACTATCAGTCCTAAAAATAAAATTTAAAAACTAAATTGTAGGAAATTGTATTCTCTACAACATTGCGTAGAACTCTTTTGTAGCTACAATGCACCAAAACGAAGTAATAAGCCAAAATCTAAAGAAAGTACCAATTTTTTATGGTTTTTAAGATGGCGGCGGGCGCGGCGGGGGAGGAATTGTGCATTTTGCATTTTAAACACTTACTAACCATCCTAGACAACATATCAAAAAATTAGAACTACCGGACCTTTTGTAAGGTACCTCCCTCTTTGGTCTCTATTTGCTGGACTAGTGCGTCACAATAGCGAAAATCGCAATATTCCGTTGTTCTTGATTTTGTTTTTACCCCCAACTCTGTAGGATTGATTCATAAAAATATACATGCGTTTTGTAGGTAATTAAATTCCCTACACATTTTATTCTGATACTTGTTTCCCTAGAATAGGCCATATCTGAATTACAGAGTCCTAAAGTTAGAAGTTTTACAAATTTCTGGAAATTGCGTTTTTTTTATTTTTTCAGAAAGTGCATATCTCCGTAACTATCAGTCTTAGAAACAAAATTTAAAAACCATATTGTAGGAAATTGTATTCTCTACAACATTGCGTTGAACTCTTTTGTAGCTAAATGCACCAAACAGAAGATATAAGCCAAAATCTAAAGACCATATCAATTATTTTTTGTTTTTTTAAGATGGCGGAGGGTGGGGGGGAATTGTGCATTTTGCCTTTTAAATTCTTACTAACCATCCAAGACAACATATCATAAAATTAGAACTACCGGACCTTTTGTAAGGTAAAACACCTCTATTCGTTGGACTATCTACAAGTATTTGAAAATGTTCGTCAAGGCAGACTAAAGACAAACTGACCAGAAAATCAAGGCCATAAAAACTGACAATGGATGAGAGTATGTTAATGAAAACATCAAGAGATATCTAATGGATAAAGGCATAAAACATCATCGCACTATTCCTTACCAACCCCAGATGAAAGGTGTTGCGGAAAGATACAATAGGAAACTTTTCAAAATGGGACAAACTATTCTCATCGATTCAAAACTCCCGTTAAAGTATTGGGTCAATGCCATAGATACAGCAAATTATTTGTTAAACATATTACCACATAAAACCATTGAAAATAAAATACCTCTCATTAAATGGTTTGGAAATAAAGATAATGTAAGCATCAGTTATCTCAGAAAATTTGGCAGCACAGTATGTATAAAGAAATCCAAATACAGAATCAAAGGAAAATTTGATTCACGTTGTGAGAAAGAAATACTCGTTGGTTATTCCAGCAAAATAAGAGGATATAAGGTTATTAACATCAACTCAAATAAACTAGAAGAAACTAAGAACGTCTACATTGACGAGAATAAACCTGGATACATCTTATTTGAAGATAAAAACACACAGTGAGTGATTACAAGAAATTAACTGATTTCTTATCAATAGATCAAGATGAAGAATCATCAGAGGAAGAACATCAAGATGAACTTATTGATGAAGATATAATAGACGAAAATTCAGATGAAGACCATAATGATGAAACCAAATCCGAAGTAGATGAATCTGAAGAGGAAGCTAGAAATAGAAAGATTGCAAGGAGCAACCTAATCAAAAGTAACGACTCTTTAATCAAAGAAGAACCTAAGACTAACCAAGACGCCATCACTTGTGATGACAAATTGCTTTGGAAGAAGGATATACAAGAAGAAATTACAAGTATAGAAAGACATAAAACTTTGAAACCTGGGAAATACCAAATCACGTAACTCCACTTACCACACAATAGATTTTCAGAAGAAAACGTGACACCAGTGGGAATATAACTAGATGTAAGACAAGGCTAGTAGTCAATGGTCATATACTAAGAGATAGACTAGAATAACATCTATGCCCCAACTCCTTCCATGAATGTCATAAGATTGATGTTGGCTTTAGCTGCAGAAAAGAATTCAGGTATATTAAACAATGCGATGTCAAATCAGCCTACCTAAATGGAAATCTGGAAGAAGATATTTATCTATTGAAGCCGGATGGTATAGACATCAAATCGAAATGATGTAATGGCCTAAACCTAGATAAATTGTTATACAGTTTGAAACAGGCAGGACGGCAACGGTTCATTCTTTAAACAATTGATATCTCAAGGATTCCAAAACACTAAATCAGAAGTATGTCTCTTCTACAAATATATAGACAAAAGGATCTGCATAATATTAGTATATGTCGATGACATACTGATAATGAGCGAAGATTTAGAGACTATGAATTAGGTGAAAACCAAATTGAACAAAATCTTCGAACTTAAAGATCTAGGAGAAATAAAGGATTACTTAGGAATCAATGTACAATATCTCAAAGAACATGAGTCAAGAGCATTGACGAGACGATCAAAGAACTGAACTTGGAAGATCATCACAGTTTATATGTACCTGTAGTGACCAATTTTGATGGATCACCAACGAGCGACAGTGATATGTCAATATCAGAAGCTCAAAAATGAAAATACAAAAGTATTTTAGATAGTTTGAACTATCTAGCTAATGCCACAAGACCACATATAAACCTAGGCGTACATTTATTAGCTAGAAAAGTGAAAGAACCAAAAAAGCAAGACTTCGATCAACTTAAGAAAATTTTGAGATAGGCTACCTGAGCACCACTAAACATTTGAAATTGGAATATAACAAGATAAATAAACAACTATTAGCCTATAATGATGCCAACTGGATAGAAATTTAAAATAAAGGCAGGTCTACAAGTGGATTGGCAGGTCGCCCAAGGAGCTGTTAGTTGGAGAACCAACAAACAGGAAATTATAGCGCAATCAACAAAAGAAGCAGAGTACATAGCTCTTTCGTACAGCATTTAACCAGATACAGTATTTAAAAAATATACTGGAAGAAATAAACATGTTCGAATATATTTCAAAACCTACGACAATGTTCTGTGACAACATAGCAGCTAAAAGGAGTAGGCATGTGAAATTGAAATTTCATATAGTAAAAGATTATGTCAACTCAAAGCAGATTGAACTGAAATACATCAAAAGTAAAGAAAACAAAGCTGATATGTTCACCAAACCACTAAGCAGATCATTATTCGAGGAACAAGCTTATGATGTTGGATTAAGAAAGTAAATACATATAATATTCCCAATCACACACTATATATATATATTTATTGAACACGTCAAACTCAAAGCCTAATCTTCGAGTTTCGCAATGAAAAGATTTCAATCAATCATTTGCAATTTAAAAAGTATAGAATATAAGAATAAAATTAAGAACTTACATTACTAAACATACAAAGCCGGACAGTAATCTGAAATTTGAAAAATGCCAATACAAAATTCAAATTGCTGTTTCTGTGAAAAAACAGCCCAATTTGCTTATACTTCATCAGCGGCACCAGTGTAAAAAATCGAAATTAAAATTTAGAAAAACAAAACCGCAATATATAAAGACTGCTCTTTTTTATTGTATATATTCTTTTTTTAATTTTTTTGATTTTTATATCTTTTTTTATATTTCTTTTATTTTATATCGTTTTTAATTATTTTTTTTATAGTTTTTAATATTTAAATATATTTAAAAAAAATAATAAACAGATAATCAGATCAAAGTCAAAACTTCCTAAAATAAAGGATTTAATCCTGAGTGGTCATAAGATAGCAGGGTTCCCACGTGCAGGAAATGTTAGGAATTTGGTTTTTTGTCAGGAAAAATGTTGAAAAATGGCATAAAGTCAGGAAATATTAACAATATTGAGATAAAAGTCAGAAAAAATGTTAAAATGCTTTTATTGCACGTGAAATGCTATTTATTTTGAAGATGTATTATGGAGTCACTACATTTCTAGTTATACTTCTCAAGAGATATATTGTTTTTTTTTTAAAGGCACTGAGTTTCTCTTCATTAAGTTTTAGAAGATGTTGGATGATCAAATGAAAACAGAATTTCCAGATGGAAAACACCTTGTCAACATTGGTGTCTGTGGATTACATGTTGTAAACAGATGTATGAGAACTGGGATGGAGTCTGTTCGTTGGGATCTCCACACTTTTTTAAGAGATATATATTATTTATTTAATGATTGTCCAGCACGACGTGCCGAGTTTACTGCAATTACAAGTGGTGATAAGTTTCCTCTAAAGCACTGTTCAACAAGATGGCTAGAAAATGTCAAATGCATAGATCGAGTTTGTTGGTTCTTGACAATGTAATGAAATTTATTGGTAACTCAAAGAAAATACAATCTAAATCTTACAAGGTTGTTGCAGAGCATGTTAAAGACAAGTTTCTTAAATATAAACCAGCTATTATAAAGTACTTTCTTCTGGTTGTGAACCTTTTTTAAGGAAATTTCAGAGCCCTAGGCCTTTAGCTCCTTATCTATACTCCCACTTATATGATCTCTTGAAAACTCTTATGAGTAGGTGTGTTAAATCAAGTAAGTTGGCTTCAGCTAACACTGAAACAAAGCTTATTGGAATCGACCTTGATGACCGAGAGAATTTGATTGAACTCAACAAAATGGATCTAGGCTTTCAGACTATGAAGTTTTTGAAACTGGTTAAGTCACGTGAAATTGAAGTTTTAAATTTCCGAAAGGAGTGCCAAAAACTGTTGATCAGTCTCATTGATAATTTTTTAGAAATATGTTCTTTAAAGTATAAAGTTGTGAGGGGGCTTTCTGCTCTCGACCCCTCTCTCATTTTACTGCAATCTGAGGTTAGCTGTATTAGAATGAAATGTTTGCTTCAAGCCTTATATGATGCAAACAGGTTAATGGACAACACAGCTGAAAAAGCCAAGTCAATACTCATTGCTATGTTCAGAAGCTAAAGGGGTTCTGAAAGACAAATTTAAAATCTTTGAACCAACAAATGAAGATTATGAAGGAAGAGTGTCTGAAAAAAAGTTAGATGTATTTTATTCTGCTTTCCTTCGTAATAATCCTAAATTTATTGACCTATTGGATGTTGTAAAATTAGGCTTAACATTTTCACTTGGCAATGCAGCTGTGGAGGGTGGCTTTTCCATCAACAAATCAATACTTGTTGAAAATCAACATGAGGAAACAATTGAGTCTCAAAGAAAAGTTTATGATGCAATCATAAATGCAGGGGGACGAAAGAATATAGTGATTACGAGCAAAATGCTTAGTTCAGTAAGATCTGCTAGAAGGCGTTATGAAGAATCATTGGAAAGTAAAAAAAGAAACCAGTCAGAAGAAAAACAAAAGGCTGAAAAACATAAACTTGATTCAAAAATAAAACAACTTGAAGATGAAAGAAAGAAATTATGTATGACATCCCAAGTGGAAGAAGAGCAAATTTTGCAAAAAGTCAAAATGTTGCATAAAAACATAATGAATAAATACATAGTTATGATTTTGTAAAGTGTAAAAATTGTTCCTACCAGTTTAAAATAAGGACAAATATTTGTATTCAAGTGTACATTTTATTTTCTATGTACTACATACTTTTTATAATTTTTTTTAGTTTTTAAACACACTGTGATTTTATTTGATAGAGTAATGTGTTTTCAGTTTTCTTTTCATTTGACTATAACTGATTACTTATGTTTTTAACATAGTAATAAAACATTAATTAATATAGGACTTAGTGTGCTATTTTTTACTTTCAGTCTTTTCGTTATGTACTATGTTTATGGGTTCATTTTGTATCTGTACAACTGTGGATTTTACTCTGTTTTGAATGTTTTGTCCTTTTAATTATTTCTAATAAAAGTTAATGTAAAATTTAGATAAAATTTGTTGGACTCTGAAATAAAAAAACTAAAAAAGGTGAGAGTTGGGCAGCTATTGGGATGGTGGAGGCTGCAATAATTTTTTTTTTATTATTTACAGTTGTATAGATGTTTATATATAGTGCGTGTGTCAGGAAAAAGTTCGGATTTTAGTGAGGAAATGTCAGGAAAAATGACTTTGAAAATTTTGTGGGAACCCTGGATAACTTATTGATTATAAACCAACAAATCCTATCTAGAAGAATTAAAATGATTAAATAAAATTATGAAAAATATAAATATTTTTAACTTAATTTTTTTTATAAATTTGAAATTTAAATTTATTCTGTAATTGTAAAATATATTTATATATAAAACTTTAATTGGAAAATTATTACTTATAAATTCTTCAGTAAGATAAATTACGTAAAAATCTTCAAATTTAGAATTAATATCTAGATATCTTTTGAATTCTTGTATAAAAATATTTTTAAATAAATTTAAACTCACTTTACTGGTAAATTTATGAAATTCTATAATTTTAAATGGAGGTAAAAATGTTTTATTAATTAATTTAATATATGGAATTTGTTGATCAAAATATATTTGTAAATCTAAAAAATCAATAAATTTAGAATTATTATTAGTTTTTTGTAAGCTAATAATATTTTTATAAATTTGGTCCTCTATATAATCAATTGTAAAATTAGTATTAAAAATAATTAAATCATTTAGATATCTATAAATTTTAAATTGGAAAGGGGGGTATTAATACAAAATTGATATTCTAAGCCAATAAAAATAAATTAGCGAGATTGATACTATAATTTACCCCCATTCCAATACCTTTGATTTGGGAATATATTTCATCATCAAATTCAATATAATTATTTTATTTATTTAATTTCTAATTTATGGACATGTTGATTTGTAATCATTTAAGTTATCTTATGACAACTCAGGATTAAATCCTTTATTTTAGAAAGTTTTGAGTTTGATCTGATGACTGTCATCTGTTTATTATTATTTTTTTTTAATCGTCGCAGGCCAATTAAGGACCACATTAAGATAACTATTTTCTTCTCTCTTCCTTTCTCTTTCTCCAAAACTCCTTCATCCTTTCCGAATGGACTCTTTTTTTTTCATCCGACCATTTGGCTCCAGTTGTTTTCCTTTTCCCTGCGTCTTCCTGAAAACCTTTGAACTTCTTAACTTTTAGTCTGAATTTGTCTCTGCTGAGTAGGGACTCCCGATCAATCTGCATTTCTTCTAAGTCCTTTATTGCTTTGCCACCCTACCCATTTTTTTTTTTTGGTCTGTTTTCCTGTTTTGGAAGAAAGCATGGATTTTCTTTGTTAATCTATCTTCCTTCATTCTCTCTAAGTGCCCATAAGGGGTAACACGTCTTTTCCTGATCTCATCCGTTATTTTGTTTATTATTTATTGTTTTTATTCTCTTTCTCTCTCTCTCTCTCTAATTATTCAATGTGGGAAAGGTACTGTTGGAAATATTATCTATATTTTATTAATCATTGAATAATTAAAAAAAAATTAAGTGAAGAAAACATTTAATAATGAGACAAGAATTAAGATGTGCATTCTTGGATGACGACACTTTTGTTCGAGTGTTGTGCGAGTGTTGGATTGTTAAAGAAGAAATGCCGAGCAACGAAAAGTAAACGTGGAGACTTATCTCCGTTGATCATAATAGGATTACATGATAAACAGATGGACTACGATACTTTGAAATATGAAAGATTCTTAAGTGATTCATCAAGAAGTAAACTTCAACTTGAATGCAGATCTACTCATCAGTGAGAAGTCCTCATCATTCGTAATACTTCAAAGGTTTGTGAACGTGCGTTAGAACTAAACAGAAGTTTGGAACGTACGGATGGAACAAAAATTATGAAATCAGAAGGGTTGATTTTATTAAGCAGAACCAGGAAGTAAGTGTCATGGTGTAATTAGTGCAAGATGTCAAGTAAGTCAAGAATTTTCTACATTTATACACATACATATTTCAAGTGATACAAGTATTATAAACTGTCCATCGGTAATAGAATAGTTTTGTGACAATCATATTAATAACCATCAAGTTGAATGGTAGAAAGTATTTAACATATTTATCCAAGCATAATAGATATAGTGAAATAATTCCTCAACGTTTGGACTATAAACAAACTGAACTTTAAAAAGTAAAATAATATTACTTATTTAATGGCTGCAGTGCGAATACATTGTAAATACACTACTATTAAAATATAAATGTTTATTATATTTCAACACTAGCTTGAATTTATTTATTTAAAGTCCTTCTTGTACAACAGGTGAAGATTAAAATAACGATTAGAATCCTGCACTGGCCTAATAAAGATGGCTTAGTTATTGAATAATTATGTCGAGCCAAACCTAATATATTATTCGTTGATTTTCAACATATGATAGATATTTTTTCAAAATTAATAGCCGGTATGGAATAGAAATGAATTATAATAGTTCGATGCAAGAGTAACAACGACTAGCAGCCAGTAGCAATCCCTCTTCCCATGGCAACAATGACATCACGCCTTCCCCTATTACGTCATCATTTCTGCACTAACGAGGGATCGGCTATCCCGCAATTCCTTGCGTATCTCGCCATCGCTATTGAAAATCCGGAAAAATCAAGGTTTTCAAAACTCTGATAAACTGCCACTTGAATTTAATGCATTTCACTATAAACTTTATTTCTGTGTGACTTACAATTGCAGTACTCTGATATTCCTGGTGTAAACGCTCGCCATCGAAATGAATCGGGGAGAAAATATGGTACGCCATGTCTTCAAATGGGCATGACGTCACGACTGACGTGTTTCAAACGAGTGTGATTGGGTAATTTCCCACCAACTCACGGAGTTGTTCCCACACCAACAACTGGAAATACCCAACTAAAATTGGTGGACTACCAACTGTGCTCAAACCGCTATCTACCAACTCGACAACTAGTTGGATGGTGTTCGTGGGGCATTAGGGTTACCAAACTTTGCTAAAGCTGTAGAACAGTGCACTTACTTTATTCACAAAGGCCTTTCGATCTTGTCCAAATAGAATTTTTTTTAAATTTCTTTCTAAATAAAATTAATGAAACAATGAAATTTAACGGGGAGTTGCAGATAAATATACTGTGTTCGTATTTTTTTTGGAGGTGAGTTTTTGCAGTGAAAAATAATCAAAGCGTCCCATTACTTAAAACTATGGAAGGGCACATTCACTTCGTCCACAAAGATGATCTCGATCTCGTCCAAAAAAGAATTTCTTTAATTTATTTCTAAATAAAATTAACAAAACTATGAAACCTTTAACGTGTAGGTGAAGATTGGAATACTCAATTTCGTACTTTGCGTCTTTCGTTTATTTGAAGACGAGTACTTGTACTGAAAAATAGTTAAAGGGTTCCCAAAACTTTGCTGAAGCTATAGAAGGGTGCACTTACTTTGTCCACAAAGACTTTTTGATATCGTTCAGATAGAATTTTTTTAATTTCTTTCAAAATAAAATTAATAAAACTATGAAACCTTTAACGTGGAGATGCAGATAGGAATACTCTATTTGTACTTTGCGTCTTTAGTTTATTTGGCGGCGAATACTTTCAGTAAAAATTCATCAAAAGCTTGCCATAACTTTTTGAAGCTGTGGGAGGACGCACACTCGCTTTGTCCGCTAAGAACAATCGATTTTGTCCAAACAGAATTTTTTATTTTATTTTTGAAGAAAACTAATACAACTTAGATATGGAAACTACGGAAGGGCGCGCTCACTTTGCCCATAAAAACCTTTCGATCGCTTCCAATTAGAATTTTTTTTTAATTTGCTTCTAAATAAAAATAGAAAAACAATTAAATATAATGTTGAGGTGCAGTTAGGAATACTCTGTTCATATTATGCGTCTTTAGTTTATTTGGGGGCGAGTACTTGCAGTGAAATATAGACGTTGACATAGTCTGACCATGTAAGACTAAGAAGATTTGAGAGGAAAATAATTAGGATAATATATAGCCTTGTCTTTGGGCAGAATGAGTGAAGAATAAGATATAACTTGGAAATTGATAATATACTGGAAAATCAAGATATTGTCATTTTTATCAAATCCTGACGACTCCAATGGTTTGGACATGTTCAGCGGATGGAAGACAAATGCCAAAGAAAGTATTGAATACCAAGAAAAAAAAAGGGAGACAAAGAATGAAATGGCTTGACAATATAGTAGAGGATCTGAGAAGGATGAATATTGTTGGTTGGGGACCGAAGATCAAGGATAAAACGCAAAGGAAGCTCGTTGTTGAGGAGGCCAAGGCTCACACAGTGCTGTGGCGCAAGAGATGATGATGATGACTTCCAGTGAAAAATCATTAAAGGGTTCCCCTAACTTTGCGGAGAAGAAGTTAGTTTTCCCTTTCACCATGCCCATACACTTATGACTGATCATGTGAAAAGTGTTACTGTTTAACTTTAAGATTTTCCTCCGTTATTTGTCTGTCTGTATCACTCTGAAACAGCTGGGGTGATTTCCTTAAAATTTTATACATGTTCAACTTAAAACA
>JAFIDM010039298.1:167962-189369 GCA_023159025.1 Thereuonema tuberculata | reverse complement strand
CAAATGTGAAATCCTTTATTAATCATCCAGCAGATTGTAAAAGAAAGCTACATTTTGTTTCAGATTTCCCACATTTGATAAAGTGTATTAGAAATATGATGATCAAAACAGGATTCAACACTACTAATGGATATGTTAGTATAGAGCACATCAAAGCTGCCTATAGAGAAGACTGCAATCCAATTTCTCTCAAAGTTATGCCCAATCAAATCATCCAAATAATTTGAGAAGATGAGGGTTAATTTAGCCTTCAATCTGTTTAATAAAGAAGTAGTTAGAGGCCTTTACTTCTATAAAGATAAAATTGAAGCTCAGTATGGGAACATATCTGCTTCTTTGGAATTTATTTCTAAAATAGAAAATCTGATTTCAATAAAGACATCTCGAATTCCCAAAACTGCATTAAAACCTAATTCTAAAGATATGGACTTCCTAAATTCATTTGTGAATTTTTTAAAATACCTTATGTAAATAATATTATAAAGTATTTAATTTATTTGTAAACTAGCTGTACCCGGGATGCGTTGCAATGCCACTCAAAGACAGAAAGGGCTCGTGAGAAGGGGTCGTAAATATAAGGTCCCAGTGTCGATCGGGGGTGGGACACTTAGGCCCTTGTGTCGCTATCGCCACCCAAGTGTGGTGGACCTGTCCCCCATAGGAGAGCGAATTTTTCTCTTTTTCCAATTGACTTAGGGACCCCGAGAAGGGGCCCTAAATATAAGGTCCCGGTGTCGATCGGGGGTGGGACACTTAGGCCCTTGTGTCGCCATCCCCCCACCCAAGTGTGGTGTCCCTGCCCCCGTAGGAGAGTGAAGTTTTCCCTTTTTGCAATTGACTTGGGGGGCCCGAGAAGGGGCCCTAAATATAAGGGCCCGGTGTCGGTCGGGGGTGGGACACTTCAGCCTTTGTGTTGGCTTCTTCCCGCCCAAGTGTGGTGTCCCTGCCCCAAATAGGAGAGCGAATTTTTCCTTATTTACAATTGACTTGGGGGCCCGAGAAGGGGCCCTAAATATAAGGTCCTGGTGTCGGTCGGGGTGGGACACTTTAGCCTTTGTGTTGGCTTCCTCCCACTCAAGTGTGTGTCCCTGCCCCCCATAGGAGAGCGAATTTTTCACTTTACACAATATATGTGTAGTTCTTATTTTAACCACCAGGTGGATATTGGATTTTTCAGGGCTTTTACCCCTTTTGGGGGGTGGGTCCGGGTTCTAAGGTAGGCTATTTTTTGCGCAAGGTCCTAAAGAGTAATTCTGCAAAGTTTGGTCCAGATAGGTCAAAGGGCCTAAGAGTGTATAAAGGACAGACAAAGAAAGAAAGAAAAAAAGATACATTCATTTTTATATATATAGATATTGTATACTCACTTTAAAATAACTTTAATTACAATATAATTCCTTTTCTTTTCTCTGGTATTATACTTCACAACCAAGTGCTTTCTTATACAGCCACATTCTCATATGCTTTGTTAATATATTAAATAATGTGTAATGATGATATACATTTGAATAATAATATTGTATGATCTATATATATTCCATAAATTATTTTGTTTTGTATAAAACTTGTCCTTAAATTTATTGTTTTCTTTGCTTTGATAATATCTATATGTTTGTCTTTTATCTTCTGCATTTTTTTCATATCCAAAACTAATTAAGTTTTGTATAGGTTTTATGATTCTTTTTGTAATTTTCATTTCTAATTTCTGTATATTAAATATTTTTTTTAATGTATATTTGCATTACTAAATGATTTGTAAATAAAAATTTTGGATTTCTTTAATCAGTCTCATTTCTTTTTTTTAAAGCAGAAGTACAAATAACTATTATTTTTCCATATCTCGGGAACTCTATGCAACATCTTTATGAATTGTTTGGAACAAAAATTGTTAAAGAATCCCAAATTTGAATTTGAATACTATAGATATGCAGATGATATTCTTATTATTTGGTATGGCACAGCCAGACAATTCGATAGTTTTTATAAATTGTTAAATGAAAATAAAGTTTTAAATTTTAAGAAGGAAATGGAATATGATAATAAACTAAATTTTTTAGACATGACATTAACTAAAGTTGGTAATAATCTTCGATTAAAACATTATAAGAAGAATTTCAGAAGTGATTATGTGTTAAATTTCAATTCGGGCCATAGTAAACAAATTAAAAGAAATATTATTGAAAATTACATTAGGAGAATTGATGTGACAACGAATTCTCAAGAAGACTTTAATAATAGCATGACTGACATGAGAAATGTTTTGAGGAAGAACGGTTACAGTGATTCCTTTATTGACAGTTCGATAAGGAATTACAATAAATTTAATATAAGAGAGGTATGTGAACATAAGTCCAATAGGATCATGATACCATATTCAAACAGCAACAGTATAGAGTTAAAAAGAATCTGTAATAAATATGGTATTGAATTAGGTTTTTCTTATAATAACAAATTGTAGAACATATTATGTGAAAAGTTTAATCAGATTGTCAAGGAAAATCAAATGGGTTTAGTATATAGAATAAATTGTGGTTCTTGCCCCAATTTTTATGTGGGTGAGACAAAAAGAACAATCCATGAACGTGTTCGAGAACACGCGGGTTACATCAGAAACAAAAAAACTGACATTTCAGAATTAGCGGAACATTCTATAAAGTTCGGCCACCGTTTTAGCTCAATAGTGAATATTCTGCACACAGAAAAGGAATCCAAAACCCGGAAAATTGTTGAAAGCATTATCATTCGAAACACTAGAGGGAGGAATCTAAACCGCAGTGATGGAGCAAAATTAGATAATAGATTTATTTCTTTAATTGGGTATTTATCAAATTTTGATTGTTCAGACAATTATGCTTCGTTTGATGAATTGGCTTTATGTTGAGTTTTTTCATTATTACCATGTGATTTATTTACTTGTAAATTTATTTCCTTTGTTTTTATATTCCTACTTATCATTTGTTATCAACAATTTTTAGTATTTAGTCACGTATATTGTTCAAACGATAATGTCTTCCTTTGATGTATTGGCTTTGTATTTATTATTTCAATCTATATCATACATTTGTTCCTTTACTTTGTTTTGTATTCATGCACATCCTTTGTTTCCACAGTTTTTGAGTCATTAGGCTAGTAAAAGGAATTAACGAAATAAATTCCGAAAATTCGCCATTCTACATGAATATCGTATTTATTTCTTTTGAGTTGAGGAGGTGAGTGTAAGTTTAACTATTATTTTTATTTGTTTTATCAACTGAACCTATTAATTATAGTTCCTAAAGGAATAAACAAGTCAGTACATGAAATATTTTTCACAATTGGAGTTTAAATAGTGTATTTTCTAATTATAATCTGAATTAATTGTTCTTATAGTAATGAAAATAACACATTCACTCACCAGTAGTACAAGACAATTGACTGCTTACTGTGTTATAAATAAAATAAAAACAGTGGAATTAGAAATATACTGAAATATGGATGTTATTACAAAATACTACATGTGCTTTAAATATCATGAAGCCTGGGTAAATTCTGTAGACAACTGCCATGATTAGAAAGAACTAAGATATTGACAACAGCGGAAATTAAAATATAGAAATATATATATTGAAATTGGGGGCAATAGATTGGTTTTTCCAAACTGAAATGGATTAATAATAACAAAAGCTGCGATTGAAACTGAAAATAAGAAGGTTGGAAAACAATTAGAAAGCTTCAATTTATAAATAAAGATAAAAACAGAAGAACTATGTTCACTTATTAAAAGAGATACAAATATTACATGAGTTGAAAGAAAGAAGAATACAAGAGGAATAGAAAGATAAGATAAAATAAGAAATGGTGGAGATAAATTATTTTAAAAAATTCTAAAAGATTATATTTAAAGCTTATTAGATGTTAAAATATTCCTCTTTATTATGTAATTTCTTCTTTCTCATTATTTAATAAAAAACATGTAATATCCTGAAATTTTTTTGCTTCTCAGTTATAAGTTAATAAAGACATTTTCTTTTTCATACTATTATATTTTTTAATAATAAACAAATAAGAATCTCGCATATTGTCGTAAGATGTAATTTTTTAATTTATATATGAAAACATTGATATTTCATTCTAGAAAAGCCTATTCTTATAACTGGGAATAAGGCAAAAACAGCACACACGCGAACGGTTGCGCCATCTGGTGGCGTTCATCACACCGGAAACACCAAAAAGCAGGTCGATCGCCACACTATTTATTCTAGCCACTGTAGAATTCAGCAGTGACTATAAAAATGGCGACGAATAATGTGGGGAGAAGTGCGATGCACGGGAATACGTACAGTGCTCAGGGCCAAGTGGATCGCCTGAAATTACTATATCCGATGGTAAACGAAGAAGAGACTCCTTTGCCGCGATCCTGGAGTCCTAAAGATAAATACAACTTCATAGGACTTTCACAGAACAATCTGAGAGTCCATTATAAAGGTAAGTGATTAGGCCTAAGACGGGTGCTAACGTCACAATGAAAGGCCTTGTCCAGCATCAGCTGTCCTGTACAACTCAAAATTCAACTTTGTAACGATGCCTTTCGAGACAATAACATTTCCTCGTTCTGCCAGCAACTGCCGACGGAATGTCACTGCTACTTCTTAATTTTGACGAAAGGAATGTAGGCTGTGCATAAGGCAATAACGATTTCGGTTAAATACTTGTATTCTTGTAAATCCTCTTCTTTTTTTTTTCCCCACTTAAAACCTTCACAGATTTGCGATTAGTTAATTTAGGAGGAAAATTCCCATTCTCTAGAATGCTTGTTGTGTCTTTTAGAAAGCGATTCCTATTTTTAATTTACAATTCTACTTCAATATTTTCAACATTCTCTTATTCCAAGAAAAATGTTGAGTCGGTTGCATTTTTTATTTAATTGAGTATTTTTGCATTGTGTTTTTGTTGTATTTCTGCACCAGGATCGTGGATTTGTTGTTCAATGAAAATAAGTTTATTGTGAAGCTGATTATCGTTACAAGATTGCTTTAATAATTAATAAATAAGTTCTTTTAACAAAAGAAATTTCGTGATGAATAAACAATAAATTCCATCAGCAAAGTGAAATGATTGCTTAATAAGACTAAATATAAGCTGGAATTCCTCTTTGCCCTCCTGTTAATCCACAGGGGATGCAGTTTTCATGTTTGCCATTATTAGAGATATTGCTTCTCTAGTTGACATAAATGGCGATGTTTGTTTTATGTTCCTGCAGTTTTTTTTTTCTTTTTCCAAAATGGCATTCATTGATTACAGCTGTGAACTCAACACAAACTCAGATTGCAACCATTCAACCGTGGAGAATAAATATACTAGATTGCATTTCGTTTAGTGTAATTCCTGTATGGGAATGTTTAAGGTCTCTGGGCCGAGGCTGGAAAAGTCACGTGACGTAGGTGTGTCACTTCTACAAACATGGCTAAGATTACCGAAAAACCTCTGTGTATTAAAGATTTCTCAACTTTAAATATATTGAATAATCGGCATACAATTGAGGAGGCGTATGGAAATAATGTAGATACGTCATTTCTAGATGAAAGGCATAAATATATTTAAAGAGAAATTTGTTCTATTCCTTTCATCTAGAAATAACGTGTCTACATTATTTCCATACGCCTCCTTAATTGTATGCCGATTATTCAATATATTTAAAGTTGAGAAATCTTTATTAGACAGAGGTTTTTCGGTAATCTTAGCCATGTTTTTAGAAGTGACACACCTACGTCACGTGACTTTTCCAGCATCGACCCAGAGACCTTAAACATCCCCATTAAAACTTTATTCCACTTTATTCTAGCTTGCTTTGAGTTTCTATTTACGAAGTAGGGATTTTGATTCCGGCAAGCATCATTTTTGGTTGCAACAACTCATTAAATGTAAGAAACGTGATCAATATGTTTCATTACAGTTTTTGTAATCCTTAGATATCCGCAATCCACAGAAGAATTACCCTTGGATTAAACCTATTTGGCTCCCTTCCTAATATTTGATCATATTAATTCAGGATTGCATCAGAACTGTTGTCTTGAATGTATAAAAGAAATGTAGGCTACATTATTCTGAAGCTGATTGCTTTAATAATTAATAAATCTTTGATTACACTTTTTTTTCTTGCGTAGATAACTATTTATTTAAATTGTTCCAATTTCACTTACATGCAAAAAACGGACGATTGTTTCAGATTGCAAAAGTCTTCTTTCTCTGCAGCTTTTCCCATTTTAGATGGGGTCGCTGTGTTTGATGAGCTTCTTCCATCGTTTCCTATCCAGCGTCCACTCTCTCCGTATCCCTTTGGCTTTGAGGTCTTCTTCAACCAAGTCTAGCCATCGCTTCTTAGAACGTTCTCTCTTTCTCTTCCACTGTATCCATCTTCATTACTCTGTGCCCCACATAATCTTCTTCTTACTAAATGTCCAAACCATCTGAGTCGTTTTTCTTGCATTTTATCTTCAATAGTTGCCACTTTCATAGTTCCCAGAATATACTCATTTCTTTATCTGTCTTTCTTCGTCACCCCACACATCCATCTCAGCATCCTCATCTCCACCACCTTCAGATATTGGATGTTGGATCTTTTCAAAGGCAAGGTTTCTGTTCCATACAGCAGTGCCGGAACAGAAACCTTGTCAGATTGCACAAGTCTCCAAATGCACAATTCATTGAATTTGATCTTAAATTTATTAAAATTTACAATATTGAAAATTCCTGAAGGTTCTGAAGAAGGAAATTACAAGAAAATAGCATATATTCGTCTGAACAATTGGAGAATGATTCACATATTTAATATCTACTATTCTTTGCTTTGATATGTGTTCATTTTAATAGTAGAGAGACTTGCAAAACAGCTTAACGATTTTGTTAAAAGAGAATAACTAGGAAAATAGAGATTATTAACTTTCCACTTAAAATAAAAAGCAGTAACATAAAGTTTGCCTAACAATTTCTGCAAATCTCATTTTGATTAAGCTGATTTATTGATTGGATGATGTTTTAAAATTCCAAGGGAAATTAATCTGATAGGATAAAAATTTGTTTCTCAGTTTAAAATTTTAAAACAAGATAACATGATACATGCAAAATTGCCCCATTGTAATCATGAAATATAGATTTGTAGGATCTAGGGAGACTCTCTGCCACCAAATCTGTATTTTCGATGAGACATTAAAACGACTTTCCCTAGGCACTGTAAAGATAGCTGTTGTTCGGGCATCTGCTACACAGAAATTGGAGGCACATCCAACGAGGAGTTGAGGTGTGGCTACTTATACATGCAGTTTTGATCACGGGGAAGTAGTCCTGGATCACTCTGTGCTCCTTCAAGTCACTATCTCACAATCCTGAGAATGACACCAAAAGAAGAAAACCAGGGTTCTTGAGACAAATCACAAAATCTGGTTAATCCATTGCATTGTCCAAGATGACAAGTCACAACACAAGGTTGGCGTTTATGTCACATCGACCAACCCTCACACACACCTTTAAAATTCCTATTCTTACAAATCGAAATTAAAATAAAGAAAAATAGATAAATAGGGAGACTATATTTATAGCATCGTGATAGCTCAATGACACTGACATTTATATATTAATTTATAAAATGGCGATGTAAATACTGAATAGTTCAACGACTCCGACATTTATATATTAATTTCGAAAATGGTAGTATAAATTCTGATAATGACAAAAACGCATGAGATACAGAACAAACCAATGGAAAACAATCAAGACAAAGTAACAGGAAATTATTTAAAAGAAGGAAACAAAGTGGGAGAGCGTGAGAAAAAGATACAAAAGAAAAAAACACGAAAACAAAAAATGATAGAATGGGAAATGGAGAGAAATCGCCAACCGGACAATCAATATGCCTTCGCCCATAGAGCCAACATCAACGAGAATTCTGTACAATTGTTTCATCCTTATTGGGGAATCATCAGCAGAATCTACTCGTTGATGTTTGGCTCGCTGCACGAAAGCTCTACCCAAAAGCAAATGCTATCCCGCGAATGGCCCGCCGGGATAAACAACAATAAAATAAAAAATGATCCTGAAAGATCCACAATATTAACCCCTTGTCCTCTCACTGAAAGGCACTAAGGAAATTAATCAAAATATTGTAGATCTTTCAGGATCATTTTTTATTTTATTGTTGTTTATCCCGGCGGCCATTCGCGGGATCGCATTTGCTTTTGGGTAGAGCTTTCGCGCGGCGAGCCAAACATCAACGAGTAGATTCTGCTGATGATTCCCCAATAAGGATGAAACAATTGTACAGAATTCTCGATGTTGGCTCTATGGGCGAAGGCATATTTATTGTCCGGTTGGCGATTTCTCTCCATTTATGAATGATTACGGACGTTAAACTTGCTTTCTAGGAAATGGGAAACAAACAAAATAACGAGAGATTTAAAAAAAAAAATAGAACTAGCTCAGTGAAACAAAGAAAAAACTCACAAGATTAAAAATATGGGAAAACAAATAAAGAAAAAGGTGGAATCAAAGATACAGAAAAAAATTAAACAAAGGCCAAAAAAAAAACCCCTGACACTCTTGTGGTGGATAGATTCAACCCAAAATAAAAGACTACATTTCGTACAACTCTGAATCAGCTGTGAAGCATCTTGTGAAAGCTCCTGAACTATTGAATTACAGGGGTGTATTTCATTTCTCAGATGTGATTGCTGATGATAGTCAACGCCAAAAAAATGAAATAATAATAATGTGAAGTCAAAACTGTTAAATCTTTTTTCTTAATCATGAAAATCAGTAGGGTTTCTTCTGTCTGGGAACTGCTATTTCAGTTTTTGAAAATGTATCTTTGCAATGACAACATTTGCCATAATTATTTGCAGAAACTGAAGGTATATTCAAAACTATGCAAACAAGTTATCAGTAACAGTAATTAAAATTTCTGAAACTTACAAAGTTTTCTTTTCATCCTATTCAGTTCTGTTAAAACAATGGCCATCAATGGTAGATTAAAATATTGTATTTACTTTGTGCCTTCTCAATAAAACTTCACAGAAATTTTTAAAATATGTGCCTCACTGTGAAATCTGTGTCCTTTCTGTGTTACATCAGTAATGTTGTGTTATCTTTTTTTTTCTGTCTTCTGTATATATTTTTTCTATATTCATCTGTATTAATAATCATACAGATGAAGTCCAATTTTAAGGTTATTATTCACTATCCATTTACATTACTTATTACTCACTAACAGTCATAAGTATCAGAAATCCAAATGTGGTAGGTGAGACTCAAATTGGTTAAACAGGATGCTTCTGAATGTTAAGTCGGTAAATATGGAATTACCCTAAAATAACTTAAATTATAAGGTGTTGTTGCCTATGATCTCTAGAAATATCAAAATTTAAATTTATAATCGAATAGTTATTGCAACATTATCTTCATATATCATTCACTTTTATCAGATTCATAGCTCTTTTTCTACAAATTGTAACTTATGAATCAAAGTTCATCACTTCTTGTTTCAATGAATCAGCTTGTCTTCTGCATTAAGACTTTTCAAAGGTCACTTCAAATAAAATTGAAATTTTCCTAGAATAATGTAAGTAATGTAGAAGTACACATCTGTAAATATTCTTGTGCTTTTATGAAAATGTGGTGTTGTTAAAACAGATATATATGGTTTACCATCATAAGTCATGTGTAATAGCGAAATTTTTATTTTCTGAATCGTAGAATTTCATGTTTGAAATGGTTGCAAATGTTTTTAGTTTGTAAAAATGCTGCGATAAATTTTCATTTTAATTCAGTGTTTTACTTAAATTGTTTACTGTTCAATAATGCATGATCATATTTTTTTTCTAACTCCATACTCTTCAGTCATCCTCCAATTTCCGGTTTTCTTTCTCAAAGTAGTCCCCATTGGTTGGAATGCTTTTATTCCAGCATTTCTGCCAGTTGTCGAAGACGTGCTGGAAGCCATTGCTTGACAGGTCCTTCAAAATCACATCTGAATCTTTTCCCAATGTCTGCCAAGATTGAAAACTCCTTCAATATGCATTTTTTTTTTTAATTGAGGAAACGGGAAGAAATTACAAATTGGCAATTCCGGGCTGTAAGTATGATGTGACTTCACAATGATTTTGGTGAGATACACTTACAGAGTGTGGCCGCGAGCTGTCCTGGAGCAACATTCATACTGTGGCATGGAGATGTGGTTGTTTTTGCCTGAGATGGTCCTTAAGGATCTCCAGTACACTTTTGTAGTACTCTTCTGTTATAGTTGTGTGTGTGATGGCATGCTGGTAAATCATTCCTTGAATATCGAAGAATGAGATGACCAAGGCTTTACCTGCAGATGTGACCACTTTGGCGTTGGTGATGATGGTGATTTCCACAGTGATTTGTTGCTTACCTTTATGGTCAAAATGATGAAGCCAAGTCTTGTCTCTCATTATCTTTGAAAGAATCTCTGCACCATCCTCCTCTATCATTCTTTTAAGCTTCACACAGATTTACAGGCAAGCATCCTTTTGCTCAAAAGTAAGCAGTCTTGGAAGCCACCCAAGCACAAACACAACTCTTGCAGTATTTTTGTTAGCAATGTGTGGCAAGCACCTAAAGAAATATCCATAATCTTTTACAGCTGTCGTAATGTGATTCATCGTCTTCTTTCACAATTGTCGCAGAGTTGATGTCGACCTCTGTAAGAGTTAAGACTGGTGTCTTTCGATATTGATTGCCTTCTATCTTTGAACATTTTATACCACCGCTGATTAGTACTGTAGGGAAGTACAGATTCCCCACAAGCCTGCTGTAACATTGAATAAGCCTCGGCACATGATTTCTTCTCATGACTCTTAACTCCATTGTAAAGAAGGCAAAACAACACATGACTCAACGTTAGCGCATGCCACCTGTCGAAACTAGAATGAACCTTTGCAATATAAGTATGACACGTTACACCAACAATAAATTATAAAACCAATGTTGCACTACCAAAATTGTGAGAGTAAAAAAATTATGATCATTCATTAAATGCTTCAGTTTTAGCATGTGTTCAGAAATTGCATTTAAGGAAATGCGTTACACACTTGCTATAAAAATTATGTTATATTTACAATAAAAATATTGGCTGAGGTACATGCTTCGTTCAAGAATACAAACATCTTTAAGCTACACAACAGAGAAGGACAATGATGAATTAATAGGAAAATTGTAGGACTGAAGCTATAGACGTCACATGGGATATTCCATTCAAGAGCACAGGTTAACAGGGAGGGAACTATTCCTTTGATGGCCAGATGATATATGGGTTGAATATAAATTTGATTGAACCTGCATCCAAGAAAACCTCTCAAATACAGCAATCAGGAAATGGTGAACTTCACCAGCGTCATTATTCGATGTCTCTGAAAAAAGTTATGATAATAATAAAAATAATCCTACTGTAATACTTGATGGAAAGTATCTACAGTATTCTACTGTCTTTTGTTATTTCTGTTTCTTTGATAGTCCTAAATTTCTGCTTCAATGTTGTTCATCTGGGCGTATTTCATTTTGCAGAAATCATACTTATTATTGTTGTTGTTAACTACAATGGAGTTATTGTACCAATTGATGTTGGACACGACAGAAACTGTTTCAAAAATATAGAAATAGTGAATTTTACCAACGTGCAATATTGTATCTGGTTAAAAGAAAAAAGTTTTTGTCTTTTGTTACTACTTTCACTCAGATAGTCATACATCATCATCATCATTCAATCGTCTTTAGTTTCCCGACTCAGATACCACTCTTCCTCTTGAACTTGGCTCCAAACCACTCCTCTATCTTCCAAATCTTGTTTCAGTTGATTGGACCATCTTTTCCTAGGTCGGCCTCTAGGTCTTTTGTCGTCCACAGTTTTCAGCAGCCATTCTTTAGCTACTCTGGAAGGATCCATTCTCATTACATGGCCATACCATTTTATTATGGAACTGGTTATGGTTTCACCTAAAGATTCTCTTATTTGGATCTCTTGACGAATCTTCTCATTGCGGATCTTGTTGTCTCTGGTTTTCTGTATCGTAGTTCAGAGAAATTTCATCTCTGCAGCTTGTAGTCTACCTGTATCTGTGCCTGTGATGGTGCAAGTTTCAAGGCCATAGGTTGTTATTGGTATGAAGTCGTACAGTTGTACTGAAATAGTGTTTGTCCTGGCATATTCCGCTTTGGAGAGACCATACTTATTTATAGCTACAACGGGAATATTGTCATTGTAGCAATTGATATTGGAAAGCATGTTTCGCTTTATTTAAAAATCTTTGGGTTATCATTGTCCGGTGTGTCCAGTGGCTATCATGTGTTTGGTGGTAAAATACATCAAATCCATATTTTTCATTCTCTGCGGTGTTTTGCTTGTTGTTTTTTATAGGCTGTGCCCGTTTCTCCTATGTAGAGGCATGGAAATTGCTTACAAGGAATACTGTAAATTAATCCAGAAAGCTCTAGAATATTGTCTTTGTTTTGTGATTGTGGTACTATTCAACGGTGTATGGTATTATTAACAGCCACCGCCACTTCGATATTTAACACCTTTAAAATCCTAGCCACTTAAGAAAAATGTTGCCATAGTATAGAATGGATAGAAATGTTTCCACTGGTTGTTTTGGAAATGGTCCATTGTATATCAGCTGCAGCATCTGTTTGATTTGAGAATCAACATTCAACCCATATACCATCTGTCGATCAATGGAATAGTTCTCTTCCGTCCATCTGTGCCCTTGAATGGAATATCCCATACAACGTCCATAGCTGTAGTCTTGTTGTCATAGCTGCAGTTAAGACTCCTCCAATTTCCCTATTAATTTAGCACTGTCCTCTGCTGTTTAGCCTAAAGATGTTTGTATTCTCAAACAAAGCATGTAGCTCAGCCAGTATTTTTATTGTAAATATAATCTAGTTTTTATAGCAAGTGTGTAATGCATTTCCATAAAACTAAGATCATTCTTTTTTTGAATAGCCCTTGCACATTTGCAGTAACTATAGTTTCATTGTCCGCTCCTCACATTTTATTAATTTACCTAATTTTTTTAAGCTTATGCCTAGGATAATTTCAAACTTATTTTTATATTCAAAGGAATTCTTCATTAGTGCTTTCTGATATCAGTTATTGACACTTCACTATTATTATTATTAAATATTTTGTTATATCAAGTTTCATCAAAATCTCAGAGGTCCGGGTAGATTTTTATTCAAAACTGTGTTGATTTGACGTAGAATGACCTATGTATGTCTTATAGCGTTTCAATATTGTCAAGGTGATGTGGAATAATGTGTGTGTTGAGATGGTGTATGAATGTGGAGAGTCATTTTGATACGTTTATCAAAATATATACCATATATATATATATATATATATATATTTGGTATACATCAGTCTGTATGACATTTCTAATAAAATGAACTACGGTACATCTCATTTCCAACTTGTAGGCAGAACAGGCTTTTGTATTTTGCCGCCAAAGAAAATAGGTCTAACTTGTCAGCTTAGCAAAGTATTGTCAGATGCGAAATAAAACATTCTAAATATGAAATTTCATTTTTCTAAAGTAATTCAATATCAATCTGCCTTTTCGTTAGGCAATAATATTTTGTATTTATTCTCCGCCAATCAAAATGCAGTAAAATCAAAAGAAACAAACTGGAGACTAGCAAAGGTTAGAAGCTGTTTACACCGGACTTTTTTCGGATTTGCCTCCGAGGGAAACATCTTTCAGGTCAGACAAAGTAAATGCGAATGCATATTTACGCAAAGCTTCGTGAAACTAATAAAGAGAAAACCAAAGAAGATGTAATAGAAATTGTTAGTGAGTTAACTGGAGTCAATGTGAGAATGGTGTATTCAATGAAGTCGGAGTTCAAGAAAAGGGGAGAATTCAAATCTCCAGTAAAGAAAAAGATTCATCGTTCGCTTAACTTCTGCCAATCAAGTACGGTGTGATGATTTTGTAAATACAACTATTCAACAGATTATGCATTCATTTTTCTTCCGAAATGAAGTTCCCACTGTAAATAAAATCATGTGAACTGAAAACAATAAAACAAGAACTGTCACTGAATATTTACAGTTCATTCCATATTCCCTCTCATAAGACTTCCAACAGTTCTTTTCAGAATTACAATTTCACTGAATCAACTTATTAAAAAAATAAAAAGCTTCCATTTCTACAGTATATCAACACTTTACTTCATATGCCCAGATGAGAACTTACAAAAATAAAAAATTACCATATTTACTTATGTTAATTTTATAATCCAAAAGCTGTGAATTTACAAAAATAAAATTATCGTTTTCAATAAATACCAATAACATATTTCCCCACTCATGTGAAATGACAACAATAAAATAATGATTGTCACTGAATATTCACAGTTCATTCCATATTCCCACTCATGTGAACTTAAAAAAAAACAATAAAATTGGGATTGTCACTGAATATCAACATTCACTCCATATTCCCACCCATGTGTACTTAAAAAAAATATATGATTGTCAGTGAATATCGACTGTTCATTTCAGAAATGGAGAATAAACTTAACGAAAAAAAAAAAGGTTAATATCTATTATATAAGGAAATAAAAAGGTTTATATCTATTATACAAGGGAAAAAAAAAAGGTTAATATCTATTAAACGAGGAAAAAAAAAAGATATTTTCTTTTCTAATGAAGATAATAGATTGTCGTTGACCTTATGTATATAATTATCTATAAAAAAACTTTTTTATAGTAATATAGAATACAAATATTAAATATCTTTTTCGTAGATCATAAAAGTAATGGAGGAATGAATCATTTAGATTAAAGTTTGTAGAAATACTCAAAATTTCCAAATTCCTGAACTAAAAAAAAATTAGATGGATTCTAAAAATCATATATATATTTGTGTGTGTACTTTATTTACCATACCATCTAAAATCACAGTTTTATTTAAATTTAGTAAATAATTGAATAAAGGAAAATTAAAAATCTGCGTTACGTATGTGACATCCTGATTGTTACGTGTGTGACCATGTGAATTCAAAATAAAAGTTTGCTTTTAAAAATGCATGAGGATAAAAATATATTAAAATATTACATGATATTTAAACATTTATACAATAAGTCAATCAATAATTATTTTTATTAATGTTTATGTAACATTTCAAATCAACTTTACCTTATTTTAATCAATCCTTAATTAAACAGAATTACTTATAAAATTGAAACATCATCCAGTCTAAACATCCCTTGTTAATTATCTAATACAAAAGAAACTTAACAAAAGTTAAAAGTTAAAATTTTAGAGTAATATACTCATTAATTACGTCAGCTATTAATAAAGTTTTAACATTTTTAATACTTTTTTATTTTAGAATTATATTTTTCCTAATAAATTTGACTGAATAATCTATATTTTATAAGTTTTCTAATCTTACACCAAAATTATTATTCAATTTAAAGATTAAAAAGATTTTTAACCAATTGTATCTAATTATTTTTTTCATTATTTTGATTATTTTTTTTTCCCTATTGGCATTATAAATGTTATTCATAATTATTGAATGAGTGCAAAAGTTCTACCCGTTTTTATTACCCATAAAGAAGAGCAAATAAACGCAAAATGAACAGTATCTATTATTGTGCATAATCCCCATTGCTATCTAGGACCTCTTGCTGGAAGGAGATGAATCCCATGGCGGTAAAATTCCGGCGGTTTCAAATCAAAAAAGTCTTGGATGGCAGTTTTCACAGCAGCTAGATCTTCAAAGATTTTCTGACTGAAGGAATTGTTCAACGCACGAAATAGGTGATAGTCAGTTGGTGCCAAGTCAGGAGAATAGAGAGGGTGGGGTAAAACCTCCCAACCAAAGCCCAGTAACTTTTGGCGGGTGATGACAGCAGCATTTGGCCTGGCGTTATCGTGAAGAAGGATAACACCGCGACGATTGATGAGATGTGGCCGCTTTGCTATCAAATTTGAATGCAGCCTGTCTAACTGTAGACAGTAGAAGGCAGCATTGATGGTTTGGTTGAGTGGCAGGACCTCCCAGTGAATTATTCCCTGCACATCCCACCACACACTCAATAACACCTTCTTGGGATGAAGTTCAGCTTTCGAAGTCGATGCAGGCAGATCAGAAGGGCGACACAGAGTTCTATGACGCTTTACGTTACGGTACATAACCCACTTCTCATATCCTGTCACAATTCGTGTCAAGAATGGATCATTTTTGTACCGGGAAAGCAAGGAAACACAGGTGGCGATTCAGTCATCCCGTTGTTTAGCTGTCAGGTTAAGTGGACCCAACGATCCAACTTTCTCGTAAAACCCACTTAACCAGCCGTCTCTCGACCGTTGTCCGGTGTACGTTGAAGGTCTCCGCTAATTCTTGCATGGTTGGGTTCGGGCTGTTCCTTATGGCTTAGTCAATATCGTGTGTTGGCTGTCCATCCGAGCCTGATTTTGGCAGCTTCTGTCTCCTTCCCTAAATTTACAAAACCATCGACTATTGCATCCTCCCCATAAACTTGACAAACATTGCGATATGCTGCTGCTGCATTACTCTTTTTATCGAACTTGTATAACAACAATGTCTTATATGCTCCTTCTCACTTTCCATGTTACCCCCTCTGATATTTTTATTGAGATGATTGACTTTGTGAGACACGATGCATTTATATGTGAGGCATCCATACGTTTGATTGGCAGACGATTTGCATAATTACAATGTCATTTGTGAGGGCAATTCTATTGCATTCATAGCCAAAAATGGGTAGAATTTTTGCACTCATCCAATATTTTATAAATAATTTTTTCTTTAATATTAAGTATTTTAAATTTGTTCCTAATCTTGTTTGGTTTTTTTTACAAATTTTTTTTCAAAATTTCAAGATTTATTTCAAAATCTGTCACACACGTAACAAAATGTTACGTGTGTGACATATTTTGAAAGTTGTATAATTTTTTCATTTTTTAATAGATTTTTATATAACTTTACAAAATTTTGACTAAATTAGAAGTTATAAGAACTTTTTAGATTCAAATGTTACGTGTGTGACAATAGTTTTATCATGCCTCTTCAAAAGTTTTCTAAACTATTAAATTTTTTACAAAATATACACTTCTAACTCTATTCATAGTCTTGAATATTTCATAAATTGATTTCTATCATTTAAAATAAATAAAGTGTGCAAAATATTTTTTAAATTCAGAAATCATCAGTGTATTTTAATTTCATCATTCTGCATTTTTTTATGTACTTATATATTAAAAGATATTGTTTTTTAATGAAATTTTAGTTTAATAACAAAAATTTTTGCATCATGGGAAAGAGCACAGTTTTTCCTACAACTAAAATTCATTAACATTTTTCTATGTTAAAAAATATTTTTTTGCTCTCTGCACGGAATGGCCCTATAAATAATTGTAATGTAATTTTTCTAAAGTAATACATTGAAAAGTTTTTGATATAAATATTTCTGTGCCAATTTATATTTATAATATGTGTGTGTGTAATGAATCTGTACAAATAATGAACGACACAACAGAAATACTAGGAACCTATAAAATAAAAAAAAGGAATATTCTGCCTTAATGACAAATAATAATTTTATTTCTAGGTTTCTGTTTATAATTTGATATTTGAAAGAAAAGCTTCATAAAAATTCTTAAATCTAGATATTTAATAAAAATTAGGACGAAATTTAGAAATTTTTTCCCCTAAAACTGTTTTAACACAATCATCTTGAAATCGGCTAATTTCCATTTTAAAGGCAAAATATTGATACTGACATCTTGTGCTCCTTCTGGTGGAAGGATACATTACGTCATTTTGTAAGCCGTCTGCAAAATGAAAACGAGATGAACTTTACATTTGCTTTAGCGAAGCTATGATCAGTACATATTTTTGAAGTTGATATATTTGTGGTAATATTTCTTGGGATTGTATTTAATGTAATTTTTTAAGCCAAATGTATAATAAATCTACATATTTCTGAATGAGAGGATTTATTGTATCGTTAAATATATTAATGTTCATATCTCCCACTGTAAGCATGGCATCATTTTTACATAAGTTAGGTATAAGATATTCTATAATATTTTGCAATTCAGTTAAGAAACCTCTTTTGTTAGTTTAGATGTTTAAATTGCTAATAAAGTTATATTAAGATCATTTGAATTTATAATTACAGTTCATGTTAAATTTTCACAGGTAATTGTATCCATGTTTATTTCTTTTTATAATATAAGCTTTTGTATAGTAAACCAATATACCAATCCCCTTTTTTGTTTTCTCTTACTTTTTAAAATCGTATTAAAGTCTATAAGTTGATAAAGTTCTGGTTGTTCTATTAATTAATATTAATTTTAACAAGTATTGTAATATCAATATTATCAATGATGTATTGTTGAAACATGATTTCAGTAATAGTAATTATTATAAATAAAAAACACAACATCTTCTTTCTTCCAAACTATCGCTATATTTCGCAGATAACTTATCTGCTTCTTCAGGCTTATACAGAGAGAATGATCTTCATTAACAAAAAGTTTAAATGATTAGATTATTAACAATATATAGTAAGTATAACATGAATAATACAGAATCATATTAACAATGCCAATAATGCTTTTAATTTAAAATGTATATGATCTAATCTAACATATATGATTCTGTATTATTCATGTTATACTTACTATATATTGTTAATATTCTAATCATTTAAACTTTTTGTTAATGAAGATCATTCTCTCTGTATAAGCCTGAAGAAGCAGATAAGTTATCTGCGAAATATAGCGATAGTTTGGAAGAAAGAAGAAATTGTGTTTTTTTATTTATAATAATGATGTTTTGTATTTTCACTTAGATAATCAAAATTTTTCCTTAAGCTTCTAATATTTAAAAATATTCAGTTTCAGCTGTTATCACTTGATTTATTATTATTTCAGTCTGTTATTCTTGAATAAATATTGGTAGGTTGGTGTATATTTATTTCTTCTTTCATATCGTAGTTTGTTGGGGTTTCTTTTTTTACAAAAGTTTTTTCAACTTGCTTTCATCATTTATTCTTTTTAGGTTAGATTCTTCATTTTTTTCTGTTCTTGATCCAAACAAATTTATGTTGTTTTTTTCCTTAGATAGTTGTTTTACTTTCCAACGCAAAGCTTTTTTCTTTGCAGTTAGATTGTCATTTATGAAAATCTTTGATTGATCATTATTATTAAATATATCATGGTTTAGTGTGATTTTTCTTTTTTTTTTTGGCATTTACAAGCCATAATTCTTTTGCTCTTAATGAAGGAAATTTGACAATGATTGGTTGTGCTGGTTTTTTCTTTGAAGATAGAATACAATGTGCAAGTTCTATATGTTAACAAGATTCAGAAATATTAAAGGGGTTTGCTAATTTACTTAATAATTCATATACAGAATGAGCAAAAGTGATTTGAACGATTTTAACAATGTTCTGTAACATCGCTATTGAAGTTATGATGGGACATATGGTACAGTTGGATAGAGCACATGTTCAAGTTTTTTTTTTTTTGTATGCATAGCTTATAAATATTTGATATGGCCACCATTGTTAACACAACAAATGTCGAAATGGTACTGGAAGTCATCCCAGTCCTAATGTAGCATTGCTTTATTTATTGTTGTAATTGCAGTTGAATGCACATTTTCACTTCATTGAGATCCCATGGTAAGAGCCGTACAAAAGCCTTTTCTTTAACTTACCCCCATAAGAAATAGTCAGAGGGAGTGAGATCTGGAGAACGGGGAGGCTAGGTCATCAGCTGTTGATCATTTGCATGGTGGTGCCCCATTTTGCTGCAGAAGAACGAAGTCATCCGTGTTGTTTTCCAACTGTGGTAACAACCATTCCATTTTGTGTCGTTTTTCCAACCTTGGTAACAACCATTCCATTTTGTGTCGTTTTTCCAACCTTGGTAATAACCATTCCGTTAATATGCCAAGGTAGTTGGAGCCTTTCACAGTGTTCTCTGTGAAGAAGAGTGGGCTCTACACTGTGTTCACAGAATGGCACAGAAAACATTCACTTTTGGAAAATCCTGCAAGTGCTCCATGCTAGCGTGGGGGTTATCTGATCCCCAAATTCGCACATTGTGCCGATTCACTCTTCCACTGACATGAAAGGTGGCCTTGTCACTGCAATTTCACATTGCTGTATCATCGCCTGACAGAATGCCTCACAATGACAGTGGGCATTCGGTGTCAAATGCTGCAGCCTCTGCGGGGCGATATGGATGCATGTGTAGGCATACCATACCACACTTGCCATACAGTCATCTGCGGGATATCCAGTTCTGCCTTTCCTGTGCGTATTGATTTTTTAGGGCTTACAATGATACATGTTCTGAATGTGATGCACATTCTCCTCAGGAACTGTTCATTGGGCATTCGACTTGCCCTTACAAATTCACCCTCATCTCTTAAATTGATCAGCCGTTTACGAATGAAGTTCTTGGCAGATCGATCATTCTAAAATTTGGTGCGAAAACCACGCTTTACCGCCATCACCGACCTGGTTGAGTGATATTCTAAAATCACATTATCACAGTATGCCTTTTCCTCACCTGTGAAAGCCATGTCGTCAATACCATCATATGGCGAGCAACAACGGCAATCATTTGTTACACGGCTCAGTAGCCAATGACCCAAAACTGTTGCGTTTGGGAGGACTATACATACCAGGTTTACAGTTGCCGTGTGACTAATGTGGGTCATATTCACAGTCTGAGATATACAAAAAAAAATTGAACATGTGCTCTATCCAACTGAACTTCGTCATATCATAACTGCAGTAGCGATGTTACAGGAAATTTTTGAAATCATTCAAATCCTTTTTGCTCACCCTGTATATATGTCCTCATTTATAAATGGTTTGAGTTCATGGATTTCAATATTATTTCCTCTAGAATATTCTTTAAAGTTTTGCAGCTCTAATTGTAGTTCTTTAATTTTGGCTTGGTTGAGTGTCTTGATTTTCTAGTTGTTTTATCTGGTGAGTGTTCATTACTAGTTTAATAAAGGACATATCTTCTTTACTTCTTGTAGTTCATTTCTCATTTCAGCTAAATCATTACTAATATGAGTTAGATTGATTTTAATAGTTGGTAGTTCTTTAAGGATGGCGGTATTCATTGCTCTTGATGGGGGTGAAGATGATGATTCTTGAAGTACTTTGTCACTTTTATTCATTTCTATAGGATTACTGTTTTTTGGTTTTTTTTTTTTCAAAGAAACCTTTGAAGAATTGGTTGAGTGATGTTAAAACACAATTGGCATCTCTATTGTTTTTTCCTAACAAGGAAATGGTTAGGTTTGTCCCTTAAAATTTTTATCATTTATTCAGGACCTTAAGTAGTTGACGT
>JAFIDM010039298.1:138847-162962 GCA_023159025.1 Thereuonema tuberculata | reverse complement strand
TTTATTTTCAAGCAATTTTAAAATGTTTCTTTCAGTTTTTTTTTTTTTTTCTTCTTTAAAACTTCAACTTCGTAGAAATAAATTTCACAGGGGTTTTAAATAATACTATATCATCAACAAAACCTCCCCCTGCTTGAAAAACAAATTTACTTATTTTTATTTCTTGTTTACTCCTTCATTTTCATCATTGATAGAAAATTTAAATGTCCTTGCTTATTTAAAGGTTTAGTTAGTCCATCGGCAATATTTTTATTGGTGGATACATATTGTATCTTTATTTCATTGAGTTCGACTGCATCCTTAATTACATGGTATTTAAGGTCAATATGCCGGCTTCTACTTCTATTCAAACTCTCTGTCGCTAACAAGATTGCCGCTTGATTATCACACCACATGTCAATTGGTGGGGAAGTATAGACGTCTTCATTAAGTTCTAACAGTATATTTCGTATGGCCTTAAACTCTGTCACTACAAGGGCCATTGAAATGTACTCAGCTTCCTGTGAAGAAATGGCAACGACTGGCTGCTTTCTTGAAAGCCAGTGGATGGGTCCGTTGCTCATCAATATGATACATCCTGATGTCGATTTACGATCCAACAGGTCGTCACCCCAGGTAGCATCACTGTATAAAGTCAATTTTTCCTCTGAACTACAATAACAAAGTTTTAAATCTTTAGTTTCCTTTAGATATTTTAATATTTTCTTTACTTTTACAAGATCAGAGTCAGTAGGATTGTTATTCTTCCTAGACAACATATTTACTGCGTAGGTAATGTCGGGACGACAAGTGCTGGTTAAATAGTTTAAGCTGCCAATAATACTTCTGTATCGGGTTTGCTCTTCATTGTTTAATAAACGTCCTGTCTCTATTCTCTTTTTATTGTGAGCCTCCAAAAGTTTGCACTTTTACAATTTTCCAAGCGATGTTGGTTGAGGAGATCTTCTATGAAACTTGTTTGACTAATTTTCATACATTTGTTATTATGGTTGTAATCAATATACATTCCTAAGAACTCTTTGACGGGTCCTAAATGTTTAATCGTAAAATATTTTTCCAAACAGCTTTGAGTAGAAAGAATTTTATTCGCATCTTTACTCATGATAAGAATGTCATCAATATATGTAATCAAAATAACCTTTTCATCATTTTCCTTGTTTATATAAATACAGGGATCGGATCTTAAAGCTATAAATCCAATGGATGTTAATTTTGCTTTCAATTCCATGAACCATTGACGGCCCGCTTGTTTTAGTCCATAAAGTGCCTTTTTAAGTTATACACCATTATGCTGAGATTTATCATACATAACTCCCTCGGGCATTACTAGGTATATTTCTTCATTAAGATCACCGTAAAGGTAAGCGGAGTTAACATCACATTGTTCTATTTTCCATCCTTTATCAGTCGCCAAAGCAAGGAGAAGCCTAATACTTGACATACTTGGGGTTGGAGCATAAGTCTTGTCGTAATCTACGAAGCGTCTTTGGGTAAACCCATTTACGACAAGCCTCGCTTTATATCTTGAAATTTCTCTATCTTTATTGTACTTGATTTTGAATATCCATTTCGTCGTTAAGGGAAATGCGTACGGAGGAATTTTAACATGGATCCACGTATGATGAGATTGAATGCTATCAAGTTCTTGCTTTATTGCTTCCATCCATCTTTTATTTTGTTTACATGTAATAGCATCCTTGTAGGACTTGGGTTCTTCAATTTGAACAAGATATGATTGCACTAATTTCCGATTCATTTCTTGGGTAGGTAATACTTCCCTCTGCATTTCTTCCATCTTATCTTCATCCTTTTCTTCTTCTTCTTCAGGTTCTTCATCAGGTAGTTTATTATCTTCATTATCAGATTCGTCAGATGCTGAATTTCTCACTGGTCGTTTCACAACTTGAATTGCACCTTTGTATTCATCTATACTGGTATCTCTGTTAGATAATAAATTTGCACCGGGAACATTCTCGTTAACGAATGCATTACGAGTTTCAATAACTCTTCTCAGGTGGGGTATCCAAACTTTATATCCCCGTAACTTTGTGGAGTATCCAATTAGTATTCCTTTGATCGCTCTATGGTCAAATTTGTTCCGTCTTTTGATGGTTGGCGTCTTCAGGTAAACTGTACTCCCGAATCTTTTTAAATGCTTAACGCTAGGATCGTATCTTCCTCCATTCCATATTTTCAGTGGTATTTGATTATTCAGGGTCTCATGAGGAGTACGGTTAAGTAGATAGTTGGCGCATTCTACTGAAAAAATCTAAAAATTTGTGGGTAGTTTGGATCCAATCAAAAGTGTTCTAGCGCAATCCATTAATGATCTATTGTACCTTTCGGCAATACCATTTTGTTGTGGGGTATAAGCTGAAGAAGTCATATGTTTTATCCCTCGTTCTTGAAGATACTGGGTCAACTCTTTGTTTGTATATTCCGTACCTTGATCTGACATGAGTCCTTTCACTTTCTTTCCAACTTGGCGTTCAACAAAAGTTATAAAATCTTTTGTGATCTTCGTCACCTGACTTTTAGACTTCATGAAGTATACAAATCCTCTTCTAGAAAAATCATCAATAAACGTAAGGAGATATTGAGCTCTATAATGGTTTGGGATGTTCAAAGGACCACACACATCTGTGTGTACTATTTCTAAAATGTCTGAGCTTCTTATGAAATTTAACTTTCGATGAGGTACATCAGTCATCTTTCCAATCTTGCAGGGCTCGCAAATTTCCTTTGTATTAATGCTCATAGGCTCTATTCCTCTAAGTAACTTTTGGTTCATTATTAGGTTGAGTTTACGATAGGCTAAATGTCCTAATCGATCATGCCATAGAGATGATCTATCTTCAGTGGTTTTGGTAAATGAATGGACTGCTTCCTTTTTAACAAAAACCTTTGCATGATATACATTTGACTCCATGAACGCTTTTAAAACAACTCTTCTAGCCCAATCATATACTATGTATGTATTTCCACGTAAAATCTGCACAAATCTTTTATGCGACAATTGAGAGGAGGATATGAGGTTTACTCCAAGATCAGGAACATGGTAGACATCTGTCAATTTTAATGAAACATATTCAAACTTTGAAATTTTACACTCTAGCTGAACACTCCCTTTTCCGATAGCTTGTATGGGGTATACAGAAGCTCCATGAATCTCAACAGATTCTTTTAAGGGTTCATATTCGCAAAAGTCCTTTTTGTTACAGCAAATGTGATGGGTCGTTCCACTATCCATCAACCAAACTCCATGACTTAACTTTGCTAGCATACATCGATTTTCATCAGTAATCGTTATTCCAGTATACGATCTTCTTTCAGGTTTACGTAAATCAGTTTTACTACTTCTATCATTGTTCCTACTATAATTAGATTTATGCTCACTGTCTTTCCTTTTAATTCGACAATCTCTAGCAAGATGTCCAATTTTATTACAGTTAAAACATCTGCGTTTTTCTTTGTATACATCACTTCCTTTTTTAACTTTGCTTTTGTATACATTAATATCGCTAACATTAGACACTTGTGGAACTTTATTTCTTTTCCTATCAACTTCGTGCAGGATTCTATCAATTACAGTTTCCAGATTAAATTGAGGTGTACCTTCGGTTACTCCTATGCCTTGTGCAACAGGATCGTACTCTTCTGGTAATCCTGATAGTACCATCCAAACTAATTCCATTTCATCCATAGATCCCCCTATTTGGGTTAGTTCTCTCAACAAAACTTTAATCTGCATTAAATCATATTCCAAGGTGGAACATCCTTGAAAATTAGTGGCGTCATAAAGTTGTCTTTTAAGACGTGATATTTTCAATTGGTCTAGTTTGTTATATCTGTTATCTAATTCTTTCATCAGTTCATGAGGATTTGATTCCTCCTTAATTAATAATTTAAATCGGTCTTCTAATAATTCAAAGATTGTACCGAAAGCTCTCTGTGACTTTTCAAGCATTTTTCGCTTCTCGATCTTATCAACAATATCATCTAATTGTTTCGCAGACATTGTAGCAGCTTGCCATAGTCCGTCTTTCATAAGTATGTTACGCATACTAAGTTTCCACGTGGTGTAGTTCCTACCATTGAACTTTCCACTAGAAATTAATTCATTACTCATAGCAGCCATGTTTTTATGACTTAATTGAACTAAGTAAACTATTACAAAAATACTTCTATATAATAACATGAGAAGACCAAAGAGTCTTCTTTTCATTACAAATATATACAAACTTCCTTATTCTGAGTGATACTTTCACTTTAGTCTAAATATTTAGCAATATACAAAATTGTTTTTAAACAAAGCTATACAATCTGCATAGGGCGCAGGGGCTCAGTCGCGCAGTGGAAGCGTGCTGGGCCCATAACCTTACTGATGCGAGATTAAGCCAGAACGCATACTTGTGTAACAGAGTGGACTGCAAGAGTATAGCTAGGTGTTTTAAAAAAAATTTTGTAAAAGTTTAATAACTGGAAATTATAAAAATTCATAAATATATACAAACTACAATCTAGGAAGGTGATCACTTCTTCCTAAAACTAATAATATATAACAATATATTTCTACTATCTAATTTCTATTCAAAGTTTATGATTCAACAATTGCTTTTCTATGATTTCACATTTAGTTCATACATCTATAAACTTTAGTAATACAAATCACTAGGATACTGAATTAAATTAATTGTTCAATAGTTCTGCTTCTACTAATTCAATTTGAAGTTTGTAATTAATAATTAATAAAAGACTTTATCTTAATGAATATAACACAAATCAAATATTACTCTTTGATTTAAATATAAATTATTTTCATTCATAAAAAATTTCTAGTATGGCTTTTCACTAGTATGAATGTAATTAACACTATTCTGAGTATAATATATGTCACTCTAGATTTGAATTCTAAGCATGAACTTTCACTGTATAATTAGTAATAATAAAGAATATTACTGTGTGAGTCTTTACTTTAAATCTTATCTTCAATCGTTAAGAAATAGTTTAAGTCAAACTTACAGTTGATGTCTTCCATAGTTGTACCTACTTGATGATGAACTATAACTCCCTTGGCACTTACACTATAATCACAATATCGAAGCATTCAGTTTCCGTTTGAAACTTATCAACGTCGTAATGATCCTTTTCACTTTGGTACCATTCTACAACTTCAGCCAAGATGATAGCTTCTCACCTTATGTGTATCAATACAAATATGTATTAGTAAATGGTCCAATATTCAAACCGCATTCATCATTAATACTTTTAATGATGGTCAACTTCGTATCTTATAATCATACGCCTTCTTCGATATCCTCTATTGGTATTCGGGTCTTCGAGATATCCCGCTCTTTAAGTAAATCGGAACTTCTTCTTTCTTCGTCCGTTGAAATAAACAATTAGTCCTTGATTAACTATATCTATTAATCTCTTTCAAAGTCTTAGAATTTACTGTAATGGATAATAGAATTCAAATGAATTGAATATCTAATTTAAACTCCGGAAATATCAACTTCCGCTTCGTCGGCTTAATAACGAATCTACTGTAGTAAATTCTTCTGACTATTTAAGATTCTTCTAATCTATTAACTTGAGTTCCGTAATCCTTAACTTATGCAAAATAAACTTCGTCTACTTCTAATTCATCAATATTAATAATTCATGGGTAAGTCTCTTTCTATTAACTTCCATTTCAGGTATTCTAGTAACGCTCACTTTAGACTTCTGCTTCCCTTGAGTAATTAATGTACTCATCTCAATGGATTAGCCTTAACATAAAGTTAATTTCCGCATTTGCGTTTACTTCAATTTCATCGTAGCTGTTACAAGATTTTACTGTTCAGTTGAATTATTCATAATAATAATCTAAAGATTATAATACTTATCGTCAACTTCTATTGTGGTAGACGCAAGTTATTTGACTGCGTTACATCAGGGAAATAGAACCATTTCTACCTTCTCCCTTCAGAGACAATTCGAGTCTCCCGCAGGTTTCTCGGAGCACAGACGATTGGACGATCTCCGTCTCCTTAGAGCTCCAAGCTTCAACTGTCACTACTCTCGACTCAGGCATAACTTCAATTGTCACACGTCAAGTATTCACTACGTCATTACAAATTTACATATTCAAAATTTGTATCACCTGAGCTTAGCTCATTATATTAATTAAAATAAAATAAATTTATTTTCAAGCAATTTTAAAATGTTTCTTTCAGTTTTTTTTTTTTCTTCTTTAAAACTTCAACTTCGTAGAAATAAATTTCACAGGGGTTTTAAATAATACTATATCACCAACAAGAACGCAATATTTTATACATAAATATCGGCTAATATTACAGTCATCTTAACAGCGCTATGGATTCAGCCCTTCATCGACTCCCAAAGACACTAATACCTCATGCTTCAAAAATGTACATCCACCGCTACCAAAGAGTTCCAATTAAATGTATAAATTTCTTAAAAATTACAAATCGAATTCAGGATTTTCCAACGCCTTTATACCATCATGTATTAACGAAATCACTTTCATCCAAGAAAAGGAAAATTAGGCCTAATTCCTCAGGTGAGATTTCGTAAAAAACTATCCAAACAGCTACTTTATTTAAATTTTACATGCTATGTAAGACTGTTAAAGATAACGGCAATGTCTTTCTGTGCCTTTTCGCTGCCTCACCAGACGGACGGCTGCCTCACCAGAAGTTTCTTTCGCGTATTCCCCCGCATGAATCTTCAAGGCAATGTCAAATGACCGTTCCGGCGGCATTTTGTAAGGCAATGTACCGTAAGATATTATGCACGACTATAAAGATACAGACGCTTACACTAGTACCGGTAGGCAAATATCAAAGACCCGGCTACTGTTAGAGACCTATTTGGCCGTGTCCCCTCTGCAGCCCAGCACTTATTAGAGACCGGCGACAATAAATGCCTCAGCGTTTATTGGAGCATATACGGTAATTCTATACAAGTTGAGATTAGATATATCATTAAGATGGTTTAAGAATGATCTCCGTTCATCTTGCAGTTTGAACGTGGTTCAGCTCCTGAACTTCAATGGTTCAACCGGCCATGAGAAATTAAGTAACCTGTTCCAGGCTGAACAAAAAACTTCCAAAATAGCATCTGATTCATAACTGTGATCAACCATGGGTAAAATATGTTTTTCTCTTTTACAAATATACAAATACTATTGTCAAGGTTTAAAATGTATTGTTTTGATCTTAATCTTATATCCTTTTTAATGATTTGAGATTGCTTTTCCCTCCCGACTTAATCGATTTTGACAGTTGATTCATTGATCTTGATTGTGTTGGAGAAATACTGTTAGGCAGAACTTCCAAAATTTATTGATCCAAAATTTGGGAAACTAATGTATTATCATCTGTGATTTGTAATCTGCGGTTTATTTACTCTGGGCTATTCACATCATCCTTTCTGGTGGTGTCTTTCTCACTCTCTCTCTCTCTCTTTTTTTTTTGAAAGATAGTTACAACTGAAAAAACAAATTAAATAGGATATGACAAATTACTTAGTATATGTTTAATAAACTAATAAATACTTAATTTTGAAATTCCAAAAATAATCAATACATATAATTTTACAGTAAAATTAAAATATGTAACCTTTCTGTCAGTATATATTATGTTGTAATAGCTTTAAAATTTGATTTGAGTGATTTTTGACAAGAGCTACAAATATTTGTTTTGAAAACCCCTCCTGAACAAATGATTGATTATTTTACTACACGTACACTTGTAAATCAACCTGGACCTATAGCATTTAATCCTTTTGTTTATTTTGGGGTTATTTATTCTCATGTTTTTTAAAAAAATTCTATTTATAAAATACCTATTGCATATAGATTTTGTAATTAAAAGAAAAGCTTGAACTAATATTCATTGAATGATGTTTCATTGAAGATCAGGTTTATTTAGCAAATCAGCTTCAAATCATCTTAAACAATTTACCCACAGGCAGAGCATATACTAGAATTGTCATTTAAATATTTCTTTTATGCAAACACTTCAATAGCCTCTGTCCCTTGAATCAAAGGAAACTGGGAAATGTTGTTGACTTTTCAAGCTCAAGGCATTAATCAATATAACTTATACAGAAATGAGTGTTTATTTAATAATGGCTTCACATGACATGAAAAAAAATATATTTAAATTTTTCTAAGTAGCAACTTATATTTATTTAATTTATAAGAATTATCAATATTGGTAGCATTTTAGGACAATTTTTTTATTATAACTTAAGAGAGGACATTTCGTTTATGAATAGGATGAAGAATACATTAATTCTGCATTTATTTGACTGAAATTTAGCAGAATTCACCTTCTGAATACCTTATAAGATACATACAGCGTTAAGTGTGTGAATATGAACTGAAGAAATTGCAAAATACAGTGAAGCCTGACAGTACTTTTAGTATAAAGTGGTACCAAATTTTTATCTGCTACAAATTGTATGTTTGAAAGGTTCTAAAATTAACTTTCAAAGTTCATTACAGATAACCACTCTAAAACCGCTCTGTGGTTCTCCTAATGATTTGTTTGCTATCATTTAAAAAAACATTCAAAAGTTTTGAATAGTCCTTTATTCATTTATAAATGCTGTGAATTTACAAGAAATGAAAAATAATTCTTTACTTGATTTAGAATTTGGAACAAATATTGTATTTGTCTTCTAAAGATTTGAATCTCTTTAAGTGTAGTTTGTTTTGTGTTATCATCTCTGTAAAATCATGTGATAATTTTACATTCTGCACTCTGTATCTTGTCAAATATAATTAAGGTCATTTAGATAGAAACAGATGTCCTAGCATTTTCTCTGTTTTTCCTTTACTGAAGCTAGATGTAAGTAAATTCATAATACAGGTAATTTGTATTCCATTTTTACCTATTTAATTTTGTTTTCAAAGATCAGAAGTTATCTGTCATTATAAGTAATGTTTGGTCTTTTGTCCTGAAGGTCTTTTTCAGCACTTCTAACAAAAGGACATCACATTGGTCTTCTACTTTTTAATATTTTTTTTTCATACATTTTATAGGAAGGCTTATGCAATGAATGTTTATTCTTACAGTAAAATATAGGCTAAATATTGCACAAACTACAAGGAAACTTGATAATTCTTAAGGTCCTGACTTAAGCATTTCAAACGACTACAAATCTTTTATTGTTTTTATATAATTCTTTTACCAATGCACCTAAAACTCTGAAAATTTAAATATTAACTTGTGAAGCAAGTGGGATTTATATTATGTTATTTTTAATTTTCAAAGCATTCTATAATTAATTAAATTAAAATTCAAAAACAGCCAATTTTTTGGGCATTTTCCAGGTATTACTTAGCATTTTCAACTTAAAAATTTTTGACACAAACCTGATTAAACTCAAACTTTTAGAAATAAGAGGCAGATTTTTAAATTTTTGAAATCCTGTTGTAAGTTAATGAGAGAAAAACTATGAAGCAGATCTGTTCTTGAATGCCTAACGTTGTTTTTACTCCAAGCTTCTAGAGTAAGGAAGATCAGAGAACAACTCTTCCTTTACTTAAATAAACTTTTAAGTGAGGTTTTTATTGCTTTAGTTATACTAATTTAATATACTAACGTAGCAGATGTAAACGAAATTAGTATTTTTCTTTTTGTGTTCATTTGAGAAGAGAACATTCAGATAGTTGTGCTGTTGACAATATTTTATATTAATACCAAACTTCATTTAACTTTAAAAATTCATAAATAGGGTAGAAAAACATTATTCTGTATAGTTATGTTAAGAAAAAAAAAAAGGATTGGTCATTGCTATAAATTTAGATTTACATTCAATAATTTTTGAAACTTAAAGAGTAAAAAGTAGTTTACTCATACCCTCCAACTTCTATTGAGTATCCGTAGTTTGTACGGAAAATAAGTAAGTACTACGAAATTACGGGAAAGCAGGGAAAAGCTACGGATTCAGAGATTTTCATCCTTAAGTTTTTTTTTTCCTTAAAAAAAAAAGATGAAAAAAAAATTACATCATGCAAGAGTCTCCACAGAATTAACGATTTCCTATCTAAAGAGTAGAGGACAGAATGCTGTTTGTTATTTTGTAGTTCTGTGATGGACTGAGCGCTTGCGGCCAATTCTCCCTCTTGTGTGACTTCGGAATCTTTTTTCAGTTGCTATTGACCAACACACCTATTCAATTGATTCGTCCGTTTAGGGGGTAGAGAGTCACGTGGTTTGTTGTGGACTCGCCTGTCCACCTGAGAGTGGTGGTCACATGGTTTCATAGATTAAATAAGAATCTTATTTAATCAATGCATGGTTTGTGCTTGCGCATACTGATTGCACGTGCGCATACTGATTGCACGTGCGGAGAAACAAAGTACGCGCTAGTGTATTGTTTATTTCTCTTTCGTAAATTTGTTGAAAGCTGCGTATGCCTATATCATAGATCAGTTTTTAAAACGCAGTAATAAGGATATAGATGTAGATCCACTTAGAAAGAAAAAAAAAAAAACAATCAAAAATTTCGAGAGGAGTATGGAAAGCTTTTCCCTTGTCGTCTACCAGGAAAGGATGGATATGCTCGTTGCAGGTGTGTTGCACAGAAATTTCCGTCGCTCATGGCAGTCGAGATGACTGAAGACGTCTTGTGTCGTGTACTAAGCACGGGGAGCTTGAAAAACATCAGTCAAGACAAGTTTCTGTTCAATCGTTTTCACTAAATCTGAAGAAAATAACGTTATTGAAGCAGAAACTTATTTTGTCCGTTTTTTGATAGAACATAATCCTCCAGCAATTTCGGCTGCGGATCAAGCAGGTCCATTATTTTCAAAAATGTTTCCCGATTTTGATATTGCAAAGAAGTTTAGCTGTGGTAACACCAAAGCTAATGCTGATATGAGTAAAGAAAAAAGTATCAATAAATTCAATAAATAGTGCTTTAAGAAATGTGAATATGTATTGCTACAGGGTATGTGCTTAAAGACTATATATTTATATATATGTGTGTATATTGTTGCACGGCATTGTCGCATGTTCTGTGTAAATGCATGTTGTTGCATGAGTACTACTAAGGGGTCGTCCATTACGTGAGATCAAAATGGGGAGGGGGGTCTGGCAAAATCTCATCAAGGGGGAGGAGGGTGTCAACAAAAATCTCACGTTAACTTTTCCTGCGGCGTTTTTTTTTTTTTTTTTTGGTATTTAAAGCAAGATTTTCCTTTTTTTTTTTTTTTTTGATTGTTAAAGCAAGATTTCCGTTTTTTTTTTTTTGGTAGTTAAAGCAAGATTTCCTTTTTTTTTTGGTTGTTAAAATTTTTGAAATCTCACATGAGGGGGGGTCCAAATTTTTTAATTTTTTAAATTTTTTAACGTAATTAATAGACGGCCCCTAATGAGATGATTTCCACTACGGATAGGAGGATGACCAATGTTGGAGGGTATGTTTACTTTACTGTGTGAACTGATTTAAAGTATTTGAAAATTATTTGTGACATTTGGATACTTCTTTTGAACAGGTGTTGGGAAAACCCATAAAGATGCTGCTAGTTGTCGAGCCACCCATCCTATTCCTGCAGCCTGTGGACTTTATTATTTTGAAGTTAAGATAGTGAGCAAAGGAAGAGATGGGTAAGTTGAATTTCAGTTCATTGCATTTCAGGGTCGTAGCTACCACCAAGGGAGCCGGGCAGTGCTCCGAGGCCCCTGAGCAAAGGGGCCCCCTGAATGAAGGGGGATTTTTTTTTTGCGAAACTATAAACATTTGGTTTATGCCGGAGAGCCAGTGTTAGGGGTTGGCGAACTTAGAAGAAAGAGGATAAAATAGGATTGTCGTTTGGTTTTTTTTTTTTTTAATTGTTAAAATAAGATTGTCAAGGGCCCCGCAAAATTTATCTTGTCCGAGGCCCCGCACCCTCCTGGCACCGGCTCAGCCCCAATCTTGGGAGTCCCCAATCCTCTCTAGTTCTCTGAAGCCTAACCTGATAATACAGGAACAGTTACTGGATGTATGCCTTCGCAATGTAAAGTAGTCCATACATTAAATAATGATACTGTCAAAAATAAATGCCAATTAACAGAAATTATCATTTTAAACATGTCGTAATTTATCAAGGTAAATATTTTAAGGAGATAAAGACCACACTTCAGATATTTATGAGTTTAAAAGTCATTAGTTAATAAACCAATCACGTGAGCCTTCACAGTTGAGTCAAGATGGTGTCTTCCAATTCTATTGTGTTTCAACCACATAAATCAGGAAAATCGTTAAAAAGTACTGCTAAGATTATCATTCTTAATGTTTTGTGCAAGTTAAGAGAGAAGCACCAGGATCAGTCGGACAATGCAATAACAGCTATGCTGAATTAACAGGTGTGTCAACAGCAAGTAATAACCGCAAGAAGAGCGAAGTCAAAGAATGCGGCCATGTTTCAACCCCCGGCAAGAAACGACCGTTGAAAGTTAATACGCAAACAAGGTTACAGATTTAAGATAACTTCACACTGGAATGCCTACGGAGGAAAGTTCACAGTTTTTATTTTAGAAATGAAATTCCGACAATATCAAAAGTGATGGAAGCTATTAACGAAGATGAAGAATTGCCCAATATTTGTATGGGAACTGTTCGAAATTTAATGAAGGATTTGGGATTCCAATATTGTAAAGTTGATCGTTCGTCTATGCTAATTGAGCGAGATGACATTCAAAATGGCGTCGTCAGTATTTGCGAGACATCAGTCATATTGAAGATAAGGCAAGATACAACTGTGATCTCCAGCCGAAATGCATTTGCGAGAGGGTTATCCCCAGGTTTTAAGCCACCGTCTGGAAAATGGTCTCGCCTAATAATTATCCATGCAGGAAGTATGGAAGGATTTGTCATTGGAGCATATGATATATTTAGGGCTCAAAGAAATCATGGGGATTATCACAGAGAAATGAATGGTGCATATTTTGAGAAATGGTTTCTCGATCAGCTGCTTCCACATATTCAGCCAAACAGTGTCATTGTTATAGATAATGCACCTTATCACAGTGTCCGTATGGAAGTAATTCCAAATCAATCAACGAGGAAGGCTGACATTCAAGACTGGCTAACTGAAAAACAACAGCTGAAAAACAAGACTGGCTAACTCTCTCCTCGTGGAGAGAGGATATGTTGAAAACAGAACTTCTCTCTCTCGTAACTTCCAGCCGCAGCAGATATGATGCCTGCCGAATCAACACCATTGCAGCTCAATATGGTCACAAAGTTCTTCGCCTTCCTCCATATCATTGTACCTTACATCCAATCGAAATGATTTGGAGTGAAGTGAAAGGATTTGTGGCCCGAGAAAACCCCACTTTCAAGATGTTAGCAAAGGAAGGAATTCGCCGGGTAACATCGGAGCAGTGGAAAAATTGTGTTGATCATGTGATTAAAGAAGAAATTTAAATGTGGGAAGTAGACGGAATGGCAGAAAGTACAGTTGAAAGTCTTCAATTTACAGTAGAAACATCTGACTCCTCACAAGACTCGGATTGTAGGCCTAATACTGACGCTGAGACATGTCTCTGACAAATTCATTGAGTCTGTTGAAAAACAGCCCTTTTCAGGGCCACCAATTCTTTATAAAAGAGGATCAATTTGTTTTTCTATTTCACATGAATTTATTTTCAGAATAAAGATTATATTTGTTTAAAAAAAATCATTGCATGACAATATATCTTCCATATGTTTTAGCTATCATTTATTTGTTATAAAATAATAATAAAACTTGAAATGAAATACAGGCTTCTGTAAAAATAAAATTCAAATAAGAAAGAATTTCCATTACAATTTTAATAATTTTTTTAAATATTTGTATTAAATTTTAATTATAAAAATTTATATTGCAATTTGATTCTGAGTCAGTTGAAATTCAATATTAAAAAAAGAAGTTTTAATTTTTTGTTTATTTTCGTTTTAAAGTCTTGTAACTTAAGATTTCTTTTAAAATTACAATTAAATTGCTTCTTTAATAAGTGTAATTTCTATCTTTTTTTTTTTGAAATTGCTAAATATACAATAGAATTATATCGCGATAGCAGTAATGAGAATCCGTTTTGTTTACATTGGAAAAAGCGTCATGTGAGCGTGGAGGGATACTTTCAGATGCTCGGTGAGACGACTTGGTGTGATTTGACCTCCGTAACTGTTCCTGTACCTCCGTAACTGTTCAGGTATAGCTATGGCTCTGATATTAAAAAAAAACACAAGAAAATAATTTAGGTCAGTAGATTTTGGAAACTTCTCCGTAATATTACAAAAAATTATTTTGATCTTTTAACATACAACAAAATCTTCGTTAGATTAGATAAAGTTTGGAGATTGTGGGGTTTTATAGCTATTTGATATTAATAAAAGGCATTTATAACGAAGATTTTGTTGTTTGTTTATCTAGATGAAGATTTAGATGAGGTATTTATATACTTTCAGGAATTTCTAAATTAGATAACGACTAAATTTGAAGTCAACGATTGGATATTTATTTAAAAAAGATCTTTAAAAAAGAAAGCAATTTGAATAGGTAGCTGATTAAATTTCGGACAAAGATTGGACATTTACTGAAAGATTGGACTTTTACTAAAAGATTAGACATTTACTGAAAAAAATAAGAAAATTTGAAAAATAAGACAGTGAAGAATTGGAATTTAATAAAGAAACGGAAGTGTGATCATTATTATCACCATGATTCACATTTTCATTATTAATATGATCCATGTTTTGTTTGTTTTAATTTAGAATTCTTGTTTCTGATTGATTTTATTTTACTAATATTTGATTTGGGAAGGAGGGAAATGGATCCCTCTTCCCATGGTGTTTGTAAGTAGGCTTGAAAAAGTAGGAATGATACAAATTCCGTGAAATATTACCAATATTAAATGAAATATATCATCGACGATTAGTCTTATGAAATATTGCCGTTTGGAGATTGTGGAGTTTTGTAGCATTTGATATCTTTTAACATATTTTTGTTGGTCGAAAGTCTGTATTTAGTAATTGCTTCCATCACCGTGATCGAAAAGAATTATAAATTTTCTTTAATTTTGAGATTTAAAAAAATCTGCTTTATAATTTTTTAAAAATATATTTAATTTATTTGCTATTAACAAAATTTGTTTTCATGTTTTAGAAAATTAATTTACATTCGATTATATCAGTTATTGTTTCCACTAATACCATTAAGCAGATGCTTGAATTTGGTTCTAGTCTTAAAAAAAAAAAAATGCTTGATGAATGATAACAACTTCTGCTCTTGAGAACATGCAACCTTAGAAACCTACATTAAAAAATATATATAGGAGAATGGAAAGAGAATTCTATATGCATTTAGAGTTTTCACAATACTTTTTAATTATAGTGTTACATCAGAAATAGAAATAAATGTAATTTTTTAGTGCACGTTTGTGATTAAATGTCTTTGTAAAAAAAAAAAAAAATTATATTTTAGAGAGCAACTTAAAATGTTATCAAATTAATAATATTTCATCAAGTTTCCTATTTTGGAAGATGGAAGCATGAATAGCTTGGCATGTGATTTATTTGCAGTAATATAATATTTGTTCCGACAAAATCCTTAATTTGGGCCTCTTTTATCGAGCTTTTTTCTTATTATCGGCATGGTGAAAGATGAACCTCCCAGAATGCAACGCAGATTATAGATTGATCTTTTCTGGCTTTTCGTTAACATTGAAATGGAAAAGAAAATGGTGGTTGGTGGTTCACAGTCAACATTTCGACGACTTATTGAACGCAAGTAAAGGCAGCGGGCAGCAACAATGTCACTTCGTTCAAGCAAAACAGATCGGTGATTGACTTTTTTGAAACGAAATCCTAATTTCCTCAGAATTGGAGGTTCATTAGAAACCGTATTTTGTTCAATACGTGTTGTGTTTGGGTGGCGTCATGCGATTTTGCAATTTGGCGTGAAGTGAAGAAGTGATTAATGGCATTTGTTAATAATGGGAGTGAGATGGAGGTGAAAAGTGATTGCACATGGAGTGAAAAGATGGAATTGTTGGCCCAGTCTATTGTTTTGTGATTTAGTTTTGTAATTGCTTCTAAACTGTTGGAGACTGAGAATTGGGAGTTAATATTTAGTTTTGAGATGTCATTTATTAGTGATTTGTCAATTAAAGAAATTGAGGGGCGGTGCAATTAATGATGGGTCTAACTTTGTAGGATCCGTCAGGGTTTGAATTTTTGTGTATTTTGGGAAGGATCCTTTTTCGCGGGTACGATTTTTGTATTTTTCGAGCATTTTTTGGAGAAGTTCTTTTGAAATGAGATCTTTTTTTTTTAAGTTTGCCTGTGTCTAGGATTTGCTTTTCGGTTGTTTGCGTGTTTTTGGATGCCGATGGTGTCATTTAGTAAGTTTTCTCCCATGTGTTGGTATTGTGGTGTGTCGATGATGACTTAGCCACTTCCCTTGTAGGTGATTATTTTAACCTTGTGATAGCCTGACGACATCCACGAACGTGCGATGAAACATGTTGCATTGTTATCTTTAAACTATACTTTTATGTGTGTAATTTTACCAACCCTAAGAAATGAGTGGTTTTTCACTATGCTCAGGAGACACTAAGATATAACAATCTGAAGATTAAATTATATCATAATGTCATTATCTTTACTATTAAATCGATTATATTACTTTCATCTCATTTTGATCGCTTTGGGTATTTGTATTCCATTTTTTTCAGTTTCTTGAAACTTTAATAAGAAAAAATACAAAGGAAGCAATATCTGTTTCAATTGTAATAAGATATATACACTTACGTGATCAGAAATATCTGGACACCTATCAAAATTGCAGCCAGTCTTTCCCATGATAGTAGTGAACTTTTGTATAGTAGTGAACTTTTGTATAGACTTCCTTTCTACTTTATCACAGTTGTGACTCTGCCAGGAAGACTTTCCACCAGGTGCCTGAACATGTGTGGAGGAATGGCAGCTCATTCTTTCTGAAGAGCTTAGGGTCTAGATCGAAGTTGACATTTTAATTCCTGCCATAGTTGTTCAGTGGGGTTCAGGTTGGGACTCTGGCAGGCCAGTCCATTTCTGAAACCTTATTGTCCACAAATCATTTCTACAGAGCGTTTGTCATGCTGGTTGTTGTAATGGTCAACACCACAGTGGTTCTCTATCGTAGGCAGTATGTAACTGATCAAAATGCCCTTGTACCCTTCTGCAGTTACTTTGCCTGCAATGGTACAAGAGGGCGAGTCCATTCCATGAAAAACTTCCCTACTTAATAATGTTGGCAAATCACATGACAGCAGATTCCCTGGGCAGATTCGCCACTCCTAAACTCTCCCATCACCACATTGTATAGCATGATTAATCACTCTACATCACACGTTTCTCCTGTTCCACTGTCCAAGTGTTGCTCTGGTCACCATTTCAGGTGGCGCCTAGCATATAAAGGGAAAGTGTTTGGTTTTGTGAGTAGCTGCTCAATCATGAAGCCCCTTTCCCCTGACCTCTTGAAAAATAGTCATGTTGCTCTACTGTGAAACTCATGTAGGATTGTTTCAATTGATCTCTGGATATTTGCATGAACCGCCTTCATTAACATTCAGTGGTCTCATTCTGTCAGTATACGCAGCCTACCTGGTTGCAATTTTGTTGTGGTTGCAGCTTCCTCTTTTTCACTTCACAATCACATCATCAAAAGTTGATTTCAGCAACTTTTGAGGTATTCACATGTCCCTGATAGATTTATTACTTAAGTGGCAGCCAATGAGCAGTCTATTCTCAAAATCCCTGAGCTCTGCTGATCGATCCATTCTGCTGTTACTTTGTATCAATTAATAACACATTACTCCCTGTCTTTTTTTTATACTGATACTGTGAAACCTGCTAAGTTGACCATCCAGTGGTTTCACGTTTTCGTGGTCAACCTACCAAGGGTACAATATTTCCTTTTTGATTTTCATATTTTATCATCTACGTACTACTACTATACACATACATATAGTATAAGTACTACAAAATTATACAAAACATGAAATCAAAATGATACAAAATAGGAATAATATTGCTTATTAGGATTAAACATTAATTATATATACAAATTAATTATTGGATATTATCTATTCTGTGTGTATAAACATTAATACAAAGGACCAAACACACAAAAAAACAATAGAGATATAAATAATAAGTACTTTCATTACATATTGTAATGAAATGAATTAAATTAATTAATTAAATTGAATTAAAATTAAAATTTTAATTCCGAGCCTTGTTTTCCTTTTCATGTATTTATTTATTTAATATCATCTGATGACGAAGGAAGGGTATCTTCGCAATATTTAATGAAATTACAGTTAAACCCCGTTATTGCGCTCCCGCTTATAGCACTATCCCGTTATTTACGCTCCTTTCATACGGTCCCTGGAATTTTCTATATAACTCTGTATACCCTCTTATAACGCTTCCAATCCCGCTTGTAGTGCTTTTTTTATATCAGAAATTTTGTATCGAAAAGAAATGTAATGCTGTAAAGATTCTTTTCTTTCCCTGTTAGGAGGGAATCTTAGAACTCTTTGAAGTGCGGGTCTGTGATACAGTAAGATAGTGCAAAATTTCGAAGCGGAAATCCCTTTCTATAAGTGATAAATTGGAAATTCTCCGTAAGTACGACGAGAATTCTACACTAAGTCAGAAGGATTTCGCAGAATCTCCAGGAATTCCCTCATCCAGTCTGAGAACAATAATAAAAAATAAAAATAGAATTACCAATGCAGCGAAGAATGGTTACAAACGGAAAAAAGGAAAGTGTGGAAAATATTAAGATTTCGAGGAAATTCTAATTGAATGGATTCATCAGTCCCGTGATGCATCAGTGCCATTAAGTGGCCCAATCCTTCAAGAAAAGGCGCGTGAAAATGCGGGCAGTGCACTAACTCTGCTCTGAAAATATATTAGTGTTGCTCCTAGGGGTGTATCAATTGATGTTAAAAGTTACTTGAACCGCATTGAAAACGTCATAATTCATAACAGTAGCACACACATGGCAAACCACAATCAAAGATTTTTTTAATAGGAAATAAGCTCACATTTGCACTACATCTATTGCAGAATCAAGTATCTTTCCTGTAAAATGGTGTCTAAATGTTTCCCCATATCATAATTCATTTCCCATCTATAGCGCTATCCCGCTTATTACGCTTGTAGTTCATGGTCCCTTGACGAGCGTAATAACATGGTTTTACTGTATTTATTATTTACTAGCTCTACCCGGCATGCGTTGCAATGCCACTCAAAGAAAGAAAGGGCTCGTGAGAAGGGGCCTTAAATATAAGGTCCCAGTGTCGATCGGGGGTGGGACACTTAGGCCCTTGTGTCACCATCCCCACCCAAGTGTGGTGGACCTGTCCCCCATAGGAGAGCGAATTTTTCTCTTTTTCCAATTGACTTAGGGGCCCCGAGAAGGTGCCCTAAATATAAGGTCCCAGTGTCGATCGGGGGTGGGATACTTAGGCCCATGTGTCGCCATCCCCCCACCCAACTGGGGTGTCCCTGCCCCCCATAGGAGAGCGAATTTTTCACTTTACACAGTATTTGTGTAGTTCTTCTTTTTGCCACCAGGTGGATATTGGGTTTTTCAGGGCTTTTACCCCTTTTCAACCCCTTTTGGGGGGTGGGTCCGGGTTCTAAGGTAGCCTATCTTTTCCGAAGTAATTCTGCAAAGTTTGGTCCAGATAGGTCAAATTGCCTAGGAGTGTATAAAGGACAGAGAAACAAAGAAAGATACATTCATTTTTATATATATAGATATCTCTATTGTTTTTTTGTGTGTTTGGTCCTTTGTATAATTAATTATTGCATATTGTTATAGTTACTACTTATGTACTACAGTAGTAAGTTGAACAGAAACAATTATGAAACTCAATTTATTATTATAGTAATACAAGGACGTTTAAACATGCCTTAACAATTCTTTCTTTAGAAAATTAGAAAAAAAAAAATTAAAGTTGTTAGAAAGACATAGAAAAAATTCTGGAAGTAGTCAACTTACAAAGGTTTTGAGCTATGCTTTGGACAAATTCTACCTAATTACATAGTCAACATACAAGTTGGTCAGGTGGTCAACTTACGAAGGATTCACTCAATGTTAAAGTAACTAAGCCATTCCGTTCTTGGTCAATTAGGTCAACTTAGACAGGTGGTCAACTTGACAGGTTTCACTGTACATGACTTCTAGGCCATCTAGGCTTTAGTTCGCTATTGCAGAGGGGTGTCAGAGAATTTTTTTTATCACATATTGGAGATAATGTCATATGATTATGGAAGTAAGTTATACATTCCTTCACCATTTCTGTTACTGACCCTCTTATAGATATGTTTTTTTGTTTTGTTTTTGTTATCAGTCTATGTTCAGTTTGGAATTTCTTCATGCCATTCTCTTGATTTGTTTGCACTAAAATTCTAGAACTTAAGATTATGGTAACTGAATTTTATTTTACTTGAAAGGTCAGATCACTCTACTTTACAATCAGAATGTACAAGAATATACCCACTGAACAATGTATTGCAATTATTGAAGAGTGGTTCACAGAAATATCATCTTCTTTATAGACAGTAGCTGCCTTTTTTTCAGCTGCAGTGGGAAGTAGTTCTTGCCATCTCTATTGGTCCAATGTGGTTTCAGGAATAAGTAATCAGTATATCGTTCTTCATTTTTGGTTGTCTAAATTTTATTCTGGCTTGTCCTACATCAGATTCAGCAATTAAAATTTTCCCTTAAGTAAAAGATACACCATCATTAGAATTCTTTCTTGATATAAATTTTTCATTGGTTTTTAATTGAAAATAGCGAAAAAGAATGACAGAAATGTTGATTGTAAATTCTTTATATGTTGTGGATAAGAAAAATTAAAACAAGGGAAGGTAAAATGCGATTATAACATAGTTTGTTTATTTATTTATTTGATCAAATGAAGATGCTTTCTTCAGTTGTTTAAAAATATATACTCACATTTCTGTAAATTTTTGAATGTTAATATTAAAATAGACTTCAATAATTTTGAATGAATTGCAGTATTTAACTTTTAAAACTTGGTCATTCCCATCCAAATAAATATGCAAGAGAATTTCACAAAGCTTAACCTTTGTAGACGGTTTAGCAAAAATCATGCATATATGCATGATCTGTTTCAAAAAATGTTTTTCAGGTTTTCAGAAATCCCTGAAACCTGAGGATTGGTAAGTAGGTCATCTGTGATTAGGTAATCCTTTCAAAAGTGTCAAAATAAGAAGAAATGTAATTGGTTAGCTACAGCAGTGAATGGAATGAGGGAAAAATTCAAAAACAAAGTGTGACAAACATGACGTCACGTTCTGACTCGCTGATTTTAGGAGTATTTTTACAGTCTGAAAAAAAATGAAGATGGTTCAGATAGTGATGCAGAGTTATGTAGTCATATTGCGGAACTTTTAGATCACTAACTGTTTCACTAAAATGCAAATTACAATGATAATAGTTCATTTTCAGATAGCAATAATTTGATATGGCCAAACAGAATTCATCTCATGGATTTTCAAATTGTAGAAGGCAAGAATGGCCTTAAAGTGTGGTACTTCCAATTCAAATTATATCAGTAACTAATTTATCTCTGGTTTGATAAAATTAAAGAAAATTATTTATTTATAACTACATCAATAACACACATTTTAAGATTTAAATGTGAAGAACAATAAAAAACAAATTAACAATTAAGAAATAAAAATAAAAATAAACAAAAGACAATTTTAAGTTAATTATTGCAATCTGATCTTGAAGAACAATAAATATAATAAACCAAAAACTTTCACAATCTGAATGTGAAGAATAATAAAAATAATAAACCAAAAAACTTATGCAAGGATAACAACTTAAGGATACTCCCAATTTAACTAGTATTCTAAAAAAATATAATGAAGATGTGTTAGTAACGATGAAAAAAGTAAGATTGTTTTCTATGGATGTTAATAAAGCAATGTACATTAATGTTGCAATAATAAATGCCCTTAAGGTAGTTGAGAAGAAATGTATTAGTAATAGAGACGTTTTGGAATCATTTAACATTGACCAAGTTGAATTTATGAAGTTGTTAAATATGTTGTGTGATAAGAAATATTTTGGATATAAAGGTAAATTTTATGTGCAAGCTAAGGGCTTTACAATGGGAAGTCCCATTTTAGATACAGTCTGCGACATGTATCTTACTTGGATAGAAAGTAATCATATTTTAATTGGAATAAGGCAAAATTTTTATACCTGCGTTATGTTGATGACATCTTGATTTTGTGGGAAGGAACTGAAAGATAATTTTCGAAGTTCTTATCCCACAAAAAATCTTTGCAAAAAGATTTAATTTTTATTTTTGAAAAGGAAGATAAAGGCTAACTTCCTTTTTTGGATATTTTCATTAAAAATGAGAATAGTAATTTGAGTTTTGAACATTACCACAAGTGGTATCAATGTAATCATATGATACATTTTTTACTTCTAACCACAAATTGTCTACAAAAAAGGCAATTTAAAAAGAATTACTAATTATACTGAAGAATGTAAATAATGGAAGAGTAAAGTTGATGATCTAAAGAAAAAATTATTAATAAATGAATACCCTGAGAAATTTGTTGATTCTATTATTAATAAGTTGTTTAGAAACAGAAACAGGTTAATGAAGAATAGAGTTAAGGATGTTAATTTTAATTATTACCTATTAATAATGCTTTGGATAATAATATCAGAGAGGTATGTGATGAAAATAATGTAAAAATCATTAATTATAAAAAAGAAAAAGAAGAAGATTAAGGACTAATTACTTACATAAAATGGGAGTCATTTATGCTGCAAAATGTAGAAATTGTGATGAAATATACATTGGGAGTACAGGAAGGTCCTTAATAGAGCAGGCAGATATACATTTAAGAGCTTATAAAAAGAATAAGAAAGGAATTACTGATTGGGCTGATCACAGTCTCTACTTGAATCACAATCCTTATCCTATTCTTGAAATTCTGTATGAATCTCAGGATGAAAATGAGAGATTACTTTTAGGGTCCTGTTTCATAAATTGGAGTAATTGTATAAATAAAGATAGTCACTAAAAGTAAATGAAATTTCTTTCGGAATATTTAAGAAATTTATGAATAATAATAAGAAATTAAAAGCAGAACTAAATTTTGCGTAAGTTTTTTGGTTTATTATTTTGATTAGTCTTCATGTTAGATTGTGAAAGTTTATGGTTTATTATTTTTATTGTTCTTCACGTTCAGATTGTAAAAATTTACTTAAAATTGTCTTTTGTTTATTTTTATTTTTAACTAGCTGTACCCGGCATGCGTTGCAATGCCACTCAAAGAAAGAAAGGGCTCGTGAGAAGGGGCCGTAAATATAAGGTCCCAGTGTCGATTGGGGATGGGACACTTAGGCCCTTGTGTCGCCATCCCCACCCAAGTGTGGTGGACCTGTCCCCCATAGGAGAGCAAATTTTTCTCTTTTTCCAATTGACTTAGGGGCCCCGAGAAGGGGCCCTAAGTATAAGGTCCCAATGTCGATCAGGGTCCTTGTGTCGCCATCCCCCCACCCAAGTGTGGTGTCCCTGCCCCTAGGAGAGTGAAGTTTTCCCTTTTTGCAATACACTTGGGGGGGGGGGGGCCGAGAAAGAGCCCTAAATATAAGGTCCCGGTGTTGGTCGGGGGTGGGACACTTAGGCCCTTGTGTCGCATCCCCCCCACCCAAGTGGGGTGTCCCTGCCCCCATAGGATAGTAAATTTTTCCCTTTTTGCAATTGACTTGGGGAGGGGGGCCGAGAAAGGGCCCTAAATATAAGATCCCCATGTCGATCGGGGGTGGGACACTTAGGCCCTTGTGTTGCATCCCCCCATCCAAATGTAGTGTTCCTGCCTCCCGTAGGAAAGCGAATTTTTCCTTATTTGCAATTGACTTGGGTGGTCCGAGAAGGGGCCCTAAATATAAGGTCCCTGTGTCGGTCGGGGGTGGGACACTTCATCCTTTGTGTTGTCTTCCTCCCACCCAAGTGTGGTGTCCCTGCCCCAAATAGGAGAGCGAATTTTTCCCTTTTTTGCAATTGACTTG
>JAFIDM010039298.1:124212-138747 GCA_023159025.1 Thereuonema tuberculata | reverse complement strand
ACCAGAGAACATCATCTATTTCTTTTGATGGCATTATTAAAACCTTTGCTGCCAAAAAAGCTCGAAAAGTGACAATTTGATTTATTTAGATTCAAGAATGAATAAGGACTGTTAGTAAATTTAGTATCCAAAACTCATGTAAAAATCTAATTTGTTTTCAATGTGTTCCAAATTGAAATAGTAAAGTACTACATGAATACTGTACCACTTTATAACCAGAATACCAAATAAACTTAAGAATGATTTGAAGTTTAACTGAATGTCTCATTTCTTAGTGTTACCGACTTCTGTAATTTCAGATTAACAAATGCAGAAAAAAAACCTTTAGTTTTTAGATTCCGTTAAAAAATATTACAAAAAATACAATAGAGGAGTGCTGTAATTTCACAATTGAATTTCACTTGATCTGTTTGCACTGTGATGTAATGTGTTGATGAGTATACTGATGAGTAAAGCTACGAAGCTGTAATTAATAGCATTGACTTAAGTACAGGAAAGTGTATGCTTTTGTTTTTTATTAAATAGTTTTAAATGGAGTGAGTATGGCGTGGAGGGGGAGGAGGGGGCGCCGAAATATACCCTTGCCCCGGGTGACAGGAGGGCTAGTTTCGGCCCTGTCCGGACCCATATGTATAGGAACTTTTTCTCTTCCAATAACCTCAGGAATCATCCCCTTAAATATTGACCTGTCTTTTTTAAACACCCTTTACATATATATATCTGTATAGTGGAGCGCACCGTTTATACATTTTTCAAGGAACTGAGAAAAAAAACGTATAAACGAAATTTACAAAAGTTACGAACAATTTCGTAATAACCAACAATGAAAAGTCAGATTAAAAATATTACATGAAAATGAAATACAAGAGATATGTAATACAAAACTTTTTATTCCGGATTTAAGATACAACTAGTATTAATATTCATATTCATTCAGCATTTACAAAATATTTTGTTATTTTAGGATGTAGGGCTTTTTGGAATGCACAGAAAAAAAAGTTCATTGTGCACAGTTAAAAGTGCCATCTTAACTTTTTCATTTAAATCACTGCTAATTAGGCATGGTTTAAAACCTGCCAAAGCTTATTGAAAACTTGGCAGATGTTTTTCAGTGCAATTTTCTAAGACTGGACAATCGGCAGGTGGGAATCTGAGGTTAAAATGCGCATTTTCTCTCTTCGTGAGTTCTTGAAAAAACGAATAAATAAAATTATTTAACGTTAATATGCATTGGATTTTGCAGGGACCATTCAAAAAATGTATAAATGAAAAAAACATATAAATGATAAAAACGTATAAACGAGAAACGTATAAACGGTGTTCCACTGTATATATGAATACTAAAGATACGCAGATGATATACTGATAATTTGGTAATGGAACAGGAGACAATTCGAAAAAACTTTTAAAGAAATAAATATGATTCATAAGGATATACAATTTAAAATAGAAAAAGAAATAGATACTAAATTAGCATTTTTAGATGTGATGTTGAAACAGAACAGTAATAATTTAATTTTGAGCCACTATAAAAAGGAATATCAGAGTAACCATATATTAAATTTTGATTATGGACTTAGAAAAAAAAAAATATAAAAAGAAACATTGTGAAAGACTATTTAAAGAGAATTGATATACGTGGAACCTCTCATAAGGAGCAAAAAAAAATTGTGAAAGCGACATTTTGCATAACGAGTGATCGAGAAGGGGAAGTTCCTTCTTCACATCATTCACTTGTGAGCCAGGACTTTAGTCCAGGCAACGAAGACCAAAAAAGGCCGAATGGGGGAAATAATTCGTGTAAAAGCCAATTTTGGCACAGTTGTAGGGGAAGGTATCCTGAACAACATAATAAAAGTACTGGGGGTGGAGCTAAAGGGTAGGTGGGGATTTAAAGGTCACTTTTCCAGTTTTTCATGAATAACTCGAAATCTGCGGCCTGTAGCAAAAAATAGTTTTGCTTTTCCAGATACTAAATTAATCTACATAAAATTCTCTACAAAAAAGTTCCTATATACGTTTTCATTGGGATTTATACTTAAGGAGATATGGAGGGGGGGAAATGGACAATTTGAAAAAAATTCATGCTTTATTAAAAATGGCACGTATATTCCTAAAATAAAATCCACATCAATTGTCGAATTCCTAATTATCTTCGAAATCTAAACTATCATTATCGTTAAAATCAATGGTGAGACAGTTACTGTTAACCCTCTGACAATTTTCCAAAGAACTATTTTTTTCCTAGCAAAAAAAAAAGAGCTAGGAAGATATGGGAAAACTTTTGACCTATGAATTAACTCCATTCCTCTACGATGTTTTGCCAGTAGAGAACAACACAACTCTCGACCTCACCCAAAGTGCCAATGTGGTAGATGGTGGTTTCCTTCTTCACCGCATGAAGTGGAAACCGTCCTCCAACAATTTCTTCAGTTTGCCATCAGTACATTACCTACGTACAGAAACATTATGGTCAACATTGTACGGTAGTTTTTGATGGTTACAGTGATGTCAACAGCATAAAACGAGCAGAGCGGAAGCGAAGAAGGCTAACAAAAACTTCGGTTGACATTAACTGTAATGAAAGCACGACCGTCACAGTTCAACAGGAGCAGTTTCTCGCCAATGAAAGGTGTGGGATTTATATAAGAATAATAATTGTCACTGAGGTTCCACACAATAAATTTCTAAACGGCATTTAATTGATTTACTTGCCTGTACTAGTTTAGCAGAGTATATTCAGTCTTTAAGAGTAAGGAGAAAATGAAAAGCAAAACTGATATAAACTTAACTTGTTTTATAAGCATTAAACAATTACAAAATGTGAAACGGTTGTTTCAAATATTCTAAGATTCTATCAAGTGGATTTCAATCAATCAAAGTTCTTTACTTTAAAACTTGAAGTTCCTTTAAATCTTCTTAACTTTACCTTTTAAATAACAACATGGATAAATGGTTTCTCATCATATGTGATATTAACTAAAGTTTAATATAATGTATAAGTACATTAATACATTGAACTTTCTTATATCTCATATGTCTTTATACTTGTATTAAATGGCTTTCAATAACGTTCACCGTATGTGCGCTAACAGTATTGAGTTGTATGAATGTTTAAGTTAACTTGATTTCACTGATCCTATGTTGACTTATCATTCTAGTAATAAAGTCATTACCTAACACTTCAAATAGTCTTTTATCACAACTTGGATACTTCAATTGAACAATCTTTGATATCGTTGAATTAATCTTTAAAATAAAACCCTTGCTAATTATCACAAATGTTCTTGTATGAATACTTCAATCATTTCAGATCAACAGTTCTTTAACTTTAGTTGAATCTATCGTACATTTGTATTAAGTCGAATTCCCTTGACTTTAATCAATCCTAGCAATCATGGTTTTACTTGAAATTAATAACTTTATTATTTCTGTAATCCACGAACAAATATTAATCTTTTGGTAATGTTTAATCTTTAAAGTTCATTAATATTTATTCCGCTTTGTCCTAAAACATCATTTTGTGTGTTCGAAATTCTAACGTTGGCTTTTTTTCCAAATTCTCGATGGGTGAAGTAAAATAGAAATTCTACTTACAGTTCAGCGACGATACATCAATTTCCCGTCAGTCCCTGTTAAAGGTGAAGATAATACTTAGGCTAAGTTCCACTTTGGTCTGCCAGTCTTCATTTGAAGGATTCCATCTTTTGGGCCTAACCGTTTATTAAGAATTAATTTATCTCTACTATTAATTCTTACTTATTTAATGCTGAAGGCCGTCTGCCTTTAATTGAACACAATATGAGTTTTAAAATCAAATCTAATCTGTAGCACAATCGGATAGGAACTCATCCGATTCCTATTTTAAAACCTTAGCATCATTGCTATTTCGGTTTTCATCGTAACGCCATTTTTACGATCTTCTACTGTTAACCATTAACAATTGAACGTCTGCGTTCATGCTGTGTTCAACACATCCATTGTGTTCTCACGTGCTTACACACAACAAAAGAACATACTCTTAACCTTCGGTTTCAATGAAAATAAAAATATAAATATTTCAAAGCCTTGATGTTAGTTTTAATTTAATTTTATCAGTGATTAAAAATTGAATTTCTCACAAAAGGAACAAAACAAGACTGATCCACTTCCTCACCGAGAAAATGACAGCAGCAGGGATTGAAACAACTGATGCAACTCCTGATGCATGATGCTGATGGCACTAGAGGTGTGGTTTGGATAAAGCTTCTGTACATCCAAATGTTGCAATAGTTGGGGAGGATGTGGACTTGATAGTCCTCCTCATAGGATTGGCTCCACCATCTACCAATGTTCTTTATGAAGCCAGGCCGTGGGAAGGTGGAAACCAAATTGTTTTAGTGCCACAACTTCAACAGCTCCCATTCGCCAAGACGATCCTCTTTCTCCACAGCTTCTCCGGATGCGATACCACCTTGGCGATCCATGGGAAGAGCAAAGAGTGAATTGCTAAGCTGTTCACAGCTAAACTTGACCTGACACAACAAATCTCAGACAATTTCACTGATCCCCCAACATTACCTGCACAGGCCGGCGAGAAGCTGTTTCTGGCGATTTACCAAGCGCCAGCCTAGGAACAAAACCTCAAAAAACTCCGGTACTCGGCTTTTTTGAGAGCATCGACGAAGCCAAAATTTGATATGGCCACTCTTCCTCCAATCAGAGGAGCTTCGAAGCAGCACTCGATCAGAGTGTACCTACAGGTATATCTATTTACATATCGTTGTCAAATACTGTTTTTTTTTTTCATTACAAATATCTATTTGCGCCAAATACTTATGTTGGTCTTATTAATTTCTTACAGCTACAACAATGGCTCGGCAACCCCCTACCACCCACCCAATGGGGTTGCTTAGGGGAGACAATGGCATCCTACAGCCGGTGACAAGCAACGATCCTATGGCATCTGACTCCATTCTCAACATCATATTTTGGCGATGCACGACTGGGTGTGGGGGTGCGCTGCGGGTGCCGGAAAGCAGGCATTGCCTGCTCCAGTGTCTGCGGCGTATGCTTCGGCTCTTGCACTAACGAAGCCCCCATCGAAGACACCGTGGACGATGACGATAGTTTCGATTTCAAAGATAACTAGGCCATCTCCTGTGTACAGATTGTTCGTTATAGATATTTGAAGAAGAGATTTATTTAGATGGACGTTGGTTGATATAGATGTTAAATGAAGATTATAGCTTATATACGATACTCCTGGCGACGAATTGATTGTGACTATTCTTTCCATGAAGATAACCATATTCTGATGACTTGTGAATCTAGACAAATTTTCCTCTTTGGCGGAGACTTCAGACAAATTTTACCTGTAGTCAAGAATGGCCGAGATTACGACATTATTAACAGTTCTTTGAAAAGATCTCATCCTTTCTCTCGTTGTCCATTTCGATACTAATTGATTATCGATGATAAAACGATGGTTTATATGAGATAATCCAAGAATAATCGATTCCAATGAAAGGGGTTAAAGCAACATTTTGAAGTTTTGAAGACTCTTTTCAAGCCATCTCTTTTTCAAGCATAATAAAATTGGAATAAGTACAACAAAACAAAATAGTTGGAAGCTTAAACAAATTTCAAAAACACGTGAATCAATAAATTTAGTTGTTTTTACAAAAATATATTAATAAGGTACAATTCAATTATTAAAAGTAATAATAAGAAGAAAATAAAATTTAAGATAATCTAACAAAACTCGATTCCAAAGAAAGCAGTTAACGCAACATTTTGAAGTTCAATAATGCTCATTTTGAATTTGTCAACTTCCTCGTGACAATAAAAAATGAAAAACCGTTTTCCATTGTTGCACTAACATTGGGCCACAACAACAACACAACAATTGCGGAGATATAAGTCAAAAAACAATATGAAAAGAGTTGTAGTCCCTATGGCCTAATGGATAATACATCCGACTTTGGATCATAAGGTTGCAGGTTCAATTCCCATCGCGGAAATTTCATTGTAAAAATTATTTCTATTTTCCATTCGCACAGAAAATTGTGCCGGACAGACAGAGAAATAAAAGATTTTAGTAATATAGATTAGGACTTCGACAATTAATGTGAATTTCATATTGAGGAATATAGGTACCATTTTTAACAACAAACAAACATTTTTCCCCCTCCATATCTCCTTAAGTAAACATTCCAGCGAAAAAGTGTATAGGAACGGTTTTGTAGAGAATTTTATGTAGATTAATTTAGTATATGATCATTTTTTTGCTGTAGGTCGCAGATTTCGAGTTATTCAAGAAAAGCTGAAAAAAGGGACCTTTAAGCCCCCACCCACCTTTTAGCTCCACCCCACCCATCAGTACTTTTATTATGTTGTTCAGGACACCTTCCCTTACAACTGTGCCAAAATTGGCTTCTACACAAATTATTTCTCCTATTTTTCCTTTGTTGTCTGGACTACTTCCACGCGTGTGCATCAGTCTGTGTTTAGCACATTAGTGTCGCACGTGATCGCACATTTTTCCAAACTTGTGTTCAGACATTATTTGTAATTTTTTTCTGTGCAAAGTTTAATAATCCTTGCAAAGATGTCCCCGAAAAAGAAGCCACAAGAAGACGGCCATAACTGTAGAAATGAAACGTAAAATCATTGAAAAGCGAGAACGAGGTGTGAGCATGGCTGATCTAGTACGCACATAAAATCGGTCTACATCAACGATTTGTACTCTCCATAAGAACAAGGATAAATTAAGAAGATAGATGCTTCAAAGGGAGTGTCAAGAATGTCTATGAAACGGTTACCTATTCTTGATGATGTTGAAAAGGTTGCTTCTCATATGGATAAATGAAAAGCAATTGAAAGGCGACACTATTAATGAAAACATCATTTGTGAGAAGACGAAAGTTATTTTCGCTGACTTTGTTAAAAAGATGCTAGGATCATCATCTGCCGAAAAAGAAGTACAATTTAAGGGAAGTTCTAGATGGTTCGAGAAGTTTTAAGAGAAGAATCGGCATCCACAGAGTTGTGAGGCACGGTGAAGCAGCAAGCTCTGACACAAAAGCAGCAGAGAACTTCATTGGCGACTTCAAGAAGCTCGTACATTCTGAGGGTTCCTGCCGCAACAAGTTTTTAATTGTGACGAGATGGTTCTCTTCTGGAAAAAATTGCCTAAGTGAACCTATATAATAGCAGAGGTGAATGCATTGCCCGGCCACAAGCCAATGAAAGACCGCCTCATGCTGCTATTTTGTGTCAATGCAAGTGACAATTTGAAAATTAAACCGCTGCTTGTTTACCATTCAGAAACTTCACAAGCCTTCAAGAAGTGTAATATCCAGAAGAGCAGACTAAATATGATGTAGAGATCCAACAAGAAGCCTTGGGTGACATGTGACAATTTCACTTATTGGATCAATGAAGTGTTTGGTCCTTCTGTGTAAAAATATTTGCACTCCATTGGCCGAGTGCACCAACAGAAATCGAAGCAGTCATTCGTTATCGAACCGATAGGGAATAACAGTCGGTTAAGTTATAGATGCTGTGCACCAACGAAAAATTAGCAATCATTTACTGATGTACGCTGTTGAATCTAAAGTGTTTACAAATTGACTGCGATTGGTTAACAACAATGAACATCACTTCCGGATTTCTGTGCATAGGCGCAATATGTTAGAAAATGGCGGCCTCCATTGATTAGAAACAATAAACTAGACAGAATTTTTTTATTGTCGATACGATATGTCCCGATAAGGATCTTCACAGTAAGTAAACTTATGCAACATTATTTTCGGAATATTAAATAGGAATAAATACAGCTATTTTATTGTCAAAATCATAAGAGTCGGTTTCAATAGATGCCGACGCCAGCCATTTTTAAACATTGATTCTCGCGGGGGCTGATGGGAGATTTTTTATTGAATGCAGCAAATTTAACTCGACAGTTTCCAAGCTGCTAAAATTTGCCATCTGATAAGCGAGTTAACCGTTCGTGCACAGAAAATGGCAGTTGATCGTTGCTTTAGCAGTGATCAAAGTTAATGAAAGTTTAGTGCACTCGGCCACATGTCTTGCTCATTATGGACAACGCACCCGTCCATCCTCCAGGTCTTCAAGATAACATTCTTAAAGAATTTAATTTCATCAAGATCCAGTTTCTGCCTCCCAACACCACTTCGTTACTCCAGCCTATGGACCAGCAGATTTTATTTCTAACTTTAAGAAAGTCTACACTGAAACACTCTTCGAGCGTTTTGAGGTGACTGAAGGGACAAATCTCACTCTCAGAGAGTTCTTGAAAGATCACTTTCACATCGTTGCTTGCCTCAAGATGATTGACAAGGCGTGGGAAGGGGTAACCAAGAGGACCCTCACTTCTGCTTCGAAGAAGCTTTGGCCAGAGAGCGTTATCGAATGTGATTTTGAGGGGTTTGAAACAGTACCTGTGGAGTCTACAGTCAACCAGATCGTGTCTTTGGCCAATATTATAGGACTGGAGGTGGATAACAACGATATTGATGAGCCTGTAAAAGAGCACTGTCAAGAGCTGACCACCGAAGAGCTTATGGAGTTGCATCATGATTCACAGCAAGAAGTTATGAAGGAGAGTTTGTTAGTGCAGGAGAAGGAAGTAGCAGAGCAACAATCTTCTGGGCAATAAGAGAAATGCTGAAAGCATGGGAAACTGTTGCATCCTACATTGAGAATTATCACTCTAATAAGGAGGTGGCTATTCATGCTACAGATTTATTCAATGATAATGCTGTGTCATATTTTCACCAAATTTTGAAGCATCGGCAAAAACAAATGTCTCTAAGACAGCTTTCTAGTAAAAAAGAATTATTTATTTGACATAAATTCCTAAATAATAAACTAGTTATTTCGATTTTTCTATTGTTTTTTTTTTTTGCAAATTGAAATTGCATTCCAGGTTGTTACGCTTTTTAACAATTTATAAGTTCAGTAATTTTATTTGAATAATAAAGAAGGTTTAATGTGCATTAATATAATATGAAAAGGGAAGAAAAATCTTTAAAATGCACAAAATTCGTTAGAATTGTTTGCTTTTAATGCATTAAGCCATTATCAATAGCAATCTGGGACAGCTGTTTCGTCCTTATTAGGACTCATCAGCCAGATTTAGATTTGATAATGGAGCTCCGAATGTGTCGGTACCTATGATTCCGTCTCCCGCTCTCGGAAGTGGAACTCGGTTGAAAGCAAACAACTAAAGATAAAAAAACGCTTTAACCAGTACTGGAAAATTACCTCGGCCAGCTTTGCGCTGAGCTCGAAAGGCATTTAATAAAGGCATAAGACCTAATGAAAAGTCGAAAACTTAATAATAAAGGAGGTTTAACATGCATTAATATAATATGAAAAGAGAAGAAAAATCTATAAAATGCACAAATTCGTTAGAATTGTTTGCTTTTAACGCATTGAGCCATTATCAGTAGCAATCTGGGACAGCTGTTTCGTCCTTATTAGGACTCATCAGCCAGATTTAGCTTTGATAATGGAGCTCGGAATGCGTCAGTACCTATGATTCCATCTCCCGTTCTCGGAAGTGGAACCCGGTTGAAAGCAAACAACTAAAGAAAAAAACGCTGTAACCAGTACAGGAAAAATACCTCGGCCAGCCTTGCGCTGAGCTCGAAAGACATTTAATAAAGGCATAAGACCTAAAGAAAAGTCGAAAACTTAATAATAAAGAAGGTTTGACGTGCATTAATGTAATATGAAAAGGGAAGAAAAATCTATAAAATGCACAAATTTGTTTGCTTTTAACGCATTGAGCCATTATCAATAAGCCTTCTTTATTATTAAGTTTTCAACTTTTCATTAGGTCTTATGACTTTATTAAATGCCTTTCAAGCTCAGCGCAATGGCTGATGAGTCCTAATAAGGATGAAACAGCTGTCCCAGATTGCTATTGATAATTGCTCAATGCGTTAAAAGCAAGCAATTCTTATGAATTTGTGCATTTTATAGATTTTTCTTCCCTTTTCATATTACATTAATGCATGTTAAACCTTCTTTATTATTAAGTTTTCGACTTTTCGTTAGGTCTTATGCCTTTAGTAAATGCCTTTCGAGCTCAGCGCAAAGCTGGTCGAGGTAATTTTCCTGTACTGGATACAGCGTTTTTTCTTTAGTTGTTTGCTTTCAACCGGGTTCCAATTCCGAGAGCGGAAGACGGAATCTTAGGTACCAACGCATTCCGAGCTCCATTATCAAAGCTAAATCTGGCTGATGAGTCCTAATAAGGACGAAACAGCTGTCCCAGATTGCTATTGATAATTGCTCAATCTTTAAAAGCAAACAATTCTAACGAATTTGTGCATTTTATAGATTTTTCTTCCCTTTTATTTGAATAAACGTTAAAAAAAATTGAACATTTTTTTTGGCATGGAGAGCGTTATCGTATTTTACATTGATTTATATGGGAAAAATTGTTTCGCTTAACGAGTGTTTCACATAACTACAGTGAAACCTCCATTAACGAACACTCCCGAAAAGCGGACACCCCCCAATAGCGGACAATTTTGCAATCCCCAGTCCCTTAATATAGACGTTTCCATGTATTGACCTCCGATTAGCGGACACTCCCAATAACGGACAACATTCTACAGAAAATGAACGATCTTGTATTGCTTTTCAAAAGCAATAGAATCAGGCTACAGTAATACGTAGCGTCCAGAGGAAATTTTGAAATTATGGATCACGAACTCCAACGAAAACTCCAAACACATCAAAGTTCGGAAACGGAGACAAGTGTGATCGACGCTATTGTCTTCGATTGGTTTTGCGCTGCACGAGCAAAAAACATTCCCATTAGTGGGCAATTATTGCAAGAAAAGGCATTGGAAGCAAAGGGGACTCTGAAGGCCTTGCAAAGTTAAACGATTTAAATATTCATATTAAGAAACATGTTTTCATTGCAAAAAAGAAATGTCAAACCTCGTTAACTGATTACTTTACTTAATAAAATTAATTTTCTATCCGTTTGTCTTACTTAAAATAATAACAAAATTGATACTGTAATTATTTTTTTCATTTTAAGTAAGACTAATGGATTAGCATTCATTTAAAAAGGAAAATAGTAAACAGTTTGCAATTGTTCATATTTTCTCATAGGGCAATGTTAATTGTAGAAATTTAAGATTGTACGTAATTTTTTATTAAACAGTGCGCTGAGTGCCCGTTGATTTATATTGGCGGACCAAGCACAAGCCTTACATAATAAAGATCTATCATACAATATAGTTCTGCATAAGAAAAGTACAGGTCACACATTCAATGTGGACAAACCCTAAATTGTGACAGTAGAAGCTTCAAACTTTCAACACAAGTGTAAAGAATCAGTAATGATAGCGTCCACGGTATCTTGTATTAATGACTGTCAGTGAAAAGTGTCTATCAATATGGGTTCCGGAAAAAGTGTAGAGACCATTAATAACTAGCCTGCATATTATTATTCATCTTTTTTGTTATGATTTACCTTGTTGTTCTATTTGAACCCCGTGCCCGCTTGATTATTTAGTTCAGTACTAAGACCTTAATGCCACCAACCCTTTAGTGTTTACAAACATCACCATGTCCGTTTATTTCAGTGCTTCCGATTACCACCAGGATGACTTTCAATGTTTACAAGCATCACAATGTGCGTTTATTTTAGTGCTTCCGATCACCACCAGGATTGAACCGACAATTGCCACCAGGTGTGAAAGTGTTCCCGCAATTCTAAGCAACCAATTAGCATCTCACCAACAATTGGTCCAACGATCCAAGCTTCTTACTGGTTAACTTTTGATTGTTTGCCTTTAAAAAGACACTGCATTGCTGAGCGAACTCATTCACTGAAGATGCTCCATTAAAAATCAGAAAGAAACTAGTTTGATTTTAATTGTAAATATTCTTTATTTTTAATTAATTTTAGATTTTAGACTTGTGTGTTGTCTCAATGAACTTTTTTAACAAGAATCATGGTTATGTTGAACTGTAGCAAGTAGATTTTCTGTAGCCCAAATTCACACATTACGGCAAATGACGTTATCTTTTTAGCAAGATGCAAAACAAAATGATTTCTAATCACCTGAAAACACCATGTCCCACACTACTTCCTCATAGTGGAGGAACGGGTAACAAAGCCATGGCATATGACAAACAAAAAAAAACTTGATTAACGTATATGCTCCAATAAACACCGAGGCTCTTATTGTGGCTGGTCTCTAATAAGCGCCGGGCTGCAGAGGGGACACGGCCAAATAGTAGCCGGTCTCTTTGATATTTGCCTACCGGTACTAGTGAAAGCGTCCGTATCTTTATAGTCGTGCGTAATACCTTAAAATACATTGCCTTTAAGATATGTGCGGTGGAATACACGAAAGAAACTTCCGGTGAGGCGGCCGCTCGTCATTATGGTGTTGATCCGAAAAGAATCAGAGAGTGCAAGAAACAATATGATAATCTTGTCTCTGCGAAAGTGGACAAAGGTGCAAGCAGAAATCGGAAAATAAAGTAGCGGTTTGTAATATTAGCCGGTATTTATGTCTAAAAATATTGCGTTCTGAAGGTTTTTGTTAGTAATAACCGGTCTCTATTAAGCGCCGGGAGCCGAGGCAAGTTTTGCAAATAAACGCTGGGGTCTCTATTGGAGCATATACGGTATTTACTTATTTCTCTGCCAGGCTCTCGTCCCTGTGGGCAAGTTTTTCTGTGAGCTACTGACCTCCGAATCCCTACAATTTTGCATGCAGGTAGTCTATGACATGGGGAAGGATGTAGGCTACTTTTATCCTAGATGATCAAGTAGTTCCCATTGGATAGGCACCACAAATCTGAATGAAAAAACTTCCTAAACCTGTCGATAGATGTCTCTTAACGTAGTTTTAAATCCTGCCACGTATCTCAATCAAAAACTTCTATTTTTTTTATTTTTTTTTTGCACATCAATGCCACCTGGTGGCTCTCAATATTATTGTTTTATTTTTTTTATTTGTAAATTCTCTTCTCCATGTCTTATTAAGGTACCCACCAATTTTAATTGTGATACCAATCGCTTTGAGTATTGTCAGTTTAATTTTATAAACAGATAATATACAGATATATAGTTAATTTTTAAATAGAAATTTATTTGTTTATTTAAAAGTTTCAAGTCCCAGAATTGCAAAAGTCGTTAAAAAAAATTTTTGCAATTGTGGTTTCTGAACGAATTAAAATCAATTAATCTAGAAACGACTGCAGAAAGTACTACTTGACTAAATATAGAGATGAATTTAAAAAAAAAAAGGCCATTTACTTTTTTTATAGAAAATTCCCCATAGAAAAATTTGGAAAAAAAAAAATCTAGTTCACAATACCAATATTTATTCTGTAACAACACTGCAGAGATGTTTTTCAGTGTGAAAAGGAACTTAACGCCTGATTCCTTTGAGATGTGTAGAGGTATCACTTAATCTAATTTACTTTTACCAAGCCTCGACAAGAAAGAAACAGTAATCAAAAATGAAACTAAGCTTGAAATATTTTACAATCCAGTACAGGTATCCCAGAATTATACAGAACTATTCCTTTTATGAAGATAACTTGAATATGGTTATTAGTTACAATAAAAAGATATTAAGCACAGTATTAAATTATGGTTAATTCCAGTTGTACATCTCTTAACTTAAAATGTAACATTTAAGTATGGCTATTAAAATGAATTAAAGATTTTTTAGAAAGGAATGTAGATTATTTGAACTTGATGGATATGATTAGGCTGATTAGTTTTTCAAACTGCATTTTAAAGTATAATGTGATAAGTAGTTGCAAAATGCCATAAAACAGATTTACTTTATCCTATTTTTTAACTGCAGGCTTATAATTTCAGCATCCTTATAGGTATAAAGTATCTGATATAGTTAATTTCATAGTTATTGAATATATCTTGTTGATATTGCAGTAGCCAAAGACATTGCAACCTATTTTTAATTTTTATTTTTCATATATAGATATTGATCTTCCGTCAGGTAAGAAGATTCTGTGTGGTGGAAACCAAGCTGCAATTGAACGAATGTTGCAGTTTGGTCGTGAGTTGCAGTGTATGAGTGTTCAATTAAGAAGAGAGCAAGGCAAAAATGAAGTAAATAAAAAGATGCTTCAGGTAATTTTATCTAAATCTACTTTCATTTTATTTTTGTGAGCAAAATAAGCAGTGTAGTAACTAACAAGAGACTAGTCATCCTGTACATCACAAAATTTGGTATCCTTTTGTGAGAAGGAAGTAGATTGCATGAAAATACTTCAAAATATATGTGGGTTTCGTGGCCAACACTCTTGAGATATTTGACTTTGTTTTCATTGGATTTCTTGTTTTAGCTTAAATATTAAAATAACACATTTGGACTTTGGTTGTCAGTGATTGATGATGTGCTAAGTTGATGGGTTCAAAATCTCAAGTATCTGGATTCGAATCTTCTTTGTGGTTCCTTTTTTTCTCCCGTTTTATTTATTTATTTATCTTTCTTCATCGCTATTCTTTAGATTTGT
>JAFIDM010039298.1:108054-124112 GCA_023159025.1 Thereuonema tuberculata | reverse complement strand
ACAAATTTTATTCTGATACTTGTTTCCCTAGAATAGGCCATAACTGAATTACAGCGTCCTAAAGTTCGAAGTTTGACAAATTTCCGAAAAGTGCGTGTTTTTTTTGTTTTTCAAAAAGTGCATATCTCCTTAACTATCAGTCCTAGAAACAAAATTTAAAAACTAAATTGTAGGAAATTGTATTCTCTACAACATTGCGTATAACTCTTTTGTAGCGAAAATGCACAAAACAGACGTTATAAGCGAAAATCTAAACAAAGTGCCGATTTTTTTTGGTTTTTTTAAGATGGCGGCGGGTGCGGCGGGGGAGGAATTGTGCATTTTGCCTTTTAAACACTTACTAATCATCCTAGACAACATATAAAAAAATTAGAACTACCGGACCTTTTGTAAGGTAAAACACCTCTATTCGTTGGACTATTTTACTATTTCTTCGCTTTTTCGGCACCCCGTGTCTGGGCTGGCGCCTTCGGCATCTCCTCCAAACCGGCGCCCGGGGCACATGCCCCCCCCCCCCCCCCCCCTAGTTCCGGCCCTGGGTCCGGAAACGCTTCGTTTAGAAGGTTTTTATTAGTTTTCCAGAAATTACTCCTACATTTGTTAAGATATCGCTGTGTAATTTGGAATGCTGCCTACCCTGTAGATCAATAGTGTGAGTAGGTTAGCGACATTTAATATCTGCAGGGTGATACATTTGCAGTGGTCAGATTCACTTTATCCTCTCCCAACTGTCTTGTGTGTCAGCACTGATCGGTAGTGATCAAGTATTTGGATTTCACAGTGGATGTGGAAACCTTGTTGTCTCTTGAAGTTTGTCAGAGAATAGTATATTTTATGAGATACATGCGAAAATGTGATAAACAACACAGTAATTCTGTACCCGACCCTCGACAATGTATCACCCTGTACATATGAGATAGTATTATTGTGTATTGTCTGTTGAGGTTTCGTCGTATCATGCGTAATTTCCGAATTAACAAATAGAAACCATGTGAATGCAAAGTACATTTACAAAAACAATGGACAAATAGAAGTATGGGTCTATCATCGAAGGAAATAATATTTAAGACTTACAACATGTTTATTGAATATCAATTGCAAATAAATAGGTTTTGTCCCTTTGTGAACATTTCGTTTGAGATTGAACTTGTTATTCCCTAACAATACACAAGTGCACATTAGTGCAACAATAGTGGTGAATGGCAATTGCAATTTGAATGCATCTCGCATCATTTCTATCTGTCAAATTGTGTGAACAATCCAATCATGAATCAGTATTCCAATGCCAAGTTGACCGATATGCATTTTATTTATGGCCTGGCTGATGGCAATTCATTAGCAGCTCAGAGCTTGTACATTGAACGATATCCTGACCGTAATGTTCCAGACAGAAGATTGTTCGAAAATATTCACCGACATCTGCGGGAAACAGGGAAATTGGTTCGAAATGGAGGATAAAGCAGACCCAAAGACAAGAAGAACGCCACAACTGGAAGAGCATGTGCTGCACATGATTGAAGAAAATACACGAACCTCTACATGAAGGATTGCAGATGCTTTACACGTGAGCAATGGAACTGTTTGGCACATTCTGAGAGAGCATTTGTTGTGCCCATATCACATTCAACATGTTCAAAAACTGCTTCCTGCTGATTTTCCACGTCGTGTTGCATTCTGCCAATGGCTTTTGCAGAAACTGATTGACATCCCTCAACTACTGAGTTTGATTCTTTTTACTGACGAAGCGACGTTTTCGAAAAATGCTATAAGAAATTTTCGTAACAACCATTTATGGGCTGATGAAATCCTTACGAGATATGTCAAGATCGTTTCCAGCATCAATTCTTGTTAAACGTTTGGACTGCAATTGTAGCTGACTAGCTGATTGGTCCAGTATTTCTACCAGGAATGCTGACCAGAGAAGTATATCGTCAGTTTTTGCAGAACACGCTTCCTGAGTTGCTGGAAGATGTACCATTAGCAATATGAACAACAATGTGGTTTCTGCATGGTGGTGCACCAGCGCATTTCAGTAGAGTTGCCCGAGAGCTTTTAAGAGTAACATAAGGAAATCACTGGATTGGCCGAGGTGGACCTCATTTATGGCCTGCACGATCACCGGACCTACCCCTTGGATTTTTTTCCTATGGGGTCATTTGAAGTCTTTGGTGTACACAACTCCTGTTTAAACAGAGGAGGATTTACGAAATTGCATCATCACTGGGTGTAACACAATACGACACGACTCTGGTATTTTTGAGAGAGTTCGTCAATCGATGAGACGACTATTGGACTCTTGCATTCGAGCTGGAGGTGGTCACTTTGCACAGTTTTTGTAATATTTGGAAATAAATATTAGTTCTTTTTACACATATCTGCATTTGGTTTTGTTTTGTAAATGTACTTGCATTCACATGGTTTCTATTTGTTAATTCGGAAATTACACATGATACGACGAAACCTCAACAGACAATACACAATAATACTATCTCATAAGTACAGGGTGATACATTGTCGAGGGTCGGGTACAGAATTACTGTGTTGTTTATCACATTTTCGCATGTATCTCATAAAATATGCTATTCTCGGACAAACTTCAAGAGAAAACAATGTTTCTACATCCACTATGAAATCCAAATACTTGATCGCTACCGATCAGTGGTGACAAAGTGAATCTGACTACCGCAAATGTATTATCCTGCAGATATTAAATGTGGCTAATATACTCACACTATTGATCTCCTACAGGGTACGCAGCATTCCTAATTACACAGTGATATCTTAACAAATGTAGGAGTAATTTCCGGAAAACTAGTAAAAACATAAAACTTAACACCCTGTACCTTCTAAATGAAGCTTTTCCAGAGCCATATGTATAGGAACTTTTTCTCTTCCAATAACAAGGAATCACCCCCTCAAATATTGACATGTCTTTTTTAAACACCCTGTATATTTTAAAGCTAAATTACAAAACTTCCTGATAACAGTGACCGCCATTGGGAAACCTTTTACTTGTTTCAAAATTGTTATTGTGCTTAAAATATAAATTATCGGTAACCTCTTTAATCAGTTCCATTAATTTTATGCGATTTATATTTTGTTTTAACAATATTTCATTTGTTTATATGACATTTTATACAATATTTGTAAGGTTTCATCAACTGGAATTTTTGTGTTCGTACTCTCGATATCTAAAGAAAATAAGTGAAATTATAAGATTGACTAATATTAACAAAAGTGTACTTTGTAACTTTAATTGTAGTTTCATCCATTTTCTTTTTATAAATTGATATTTTTTTTTATTGACTATTAAATTTTAATAAAATAAAACAAAAAAAAATATAAACAAATAATGAAGACCAACAGCGCACTCTTTAAACATGAAAAAAATTAAAAAAGTATAAATATGTTTGCATTATTAGCAACATGTTAAATTGTTTCAATAATAAAAAAAAATAGCTTGTATGCTACCTAATTTTTTTTCTCCTTTAATTTTATAGTTCTGTAAATGTTTATGAATTTTATTTATATAAATATGTAGGAATTGAATTGAATATCTATGAAAAATGAATTGATGACTCTGTCTTGTTATTTTTTAGCCCTAAAAGGGCTTTTTCTTTTTAAACAGGAAATACTTCTCCTTTTAAATTAGTTGCTACTTTCAGGGCTCTCAACACATGCAAACCACAAGAATAGTGGAAAAAGGAGCAAAAAGAGATCACAAATTTTTTTTAAAAATGGACCTAATACAGATCCGAAGTCATGAAAAAGTTTATTCTTGTTTAAATAAAATCCTCTACCGAAGGTCAGTTGGGCAGAATTCTACTTCCTCACAAAAGTACTTATGGAAGCTAAATTTTGCCTGGATGGCGTACGGCCACTTTCATGTATCATATTACAAAACGATTACAAAACCATGTGGATAGAATTGAAGACTGCAAAAAAATATACATTATTAGAAATATATAAACTCCTTCCCACATCACATTAGTATTTAAAATATTTATTAAATACTAAATATAAAAGACAAATTTTCAGAAAGTATACATCTTTCTTTTTTCAAGTCAAAAATTATAATAAAATAACAAACAAACAAAGAATGGGTTGAACAGCGTAATATAATAAAGGCTTGGAATATCAACAACTTTAATTGTTTCTACAATGATAATTTAGTATAAGAGAATGTCAATTATTAACAATAATTACTAATTAATTAATCATTCATATATATTATTAATAATTTAAATCTACAATAGTTGCTATTTTTTTGGTATTAAAATTTAAATAATCTTTAATAAGCATAATGATATTATAGTCTACGAATGCTCCTTCGTATCTATTGAAGTTTTTGGTTTTTGAATTTTTAATGATACAACTTTCTAAAATTTTCCTTAATTCTAATTTAGTTTCTTTATATAGAATTTGTACATTGGTGTCCATGGCATGGCCTTTTGTTAAACAATGAAATGCTATGTCGGAAATTTGGACACAAATGTACAAATTCTATATAAAGAAACTAAATTAGAATGAAGGAAAATTTTAGAAAGTTGTATCATTAAAAATTCAAAAACCAAAAACTTCAATAGATACGAAGGAGCATTCATAGACTATAATATCATTATGCTTATTAAAGATTATTTAAATTTTGAAACCAGAAAAATAGCAACTATTGTAGATTTAAATTATTAATAATATATATGAATGATTAATTAATTAGTAATTATTGTTAATAATTGACATCTCTTATACTAAATTATCATTGTAACAACAATTAAGGTTGCTGATATTCCAAGCCTTTATTATATTACGCTGTTCAACCCATTCTTTGTTTGTTTGTTATTTTATTATAATTTTTGACTTGAAAAAAGAAAGATATATACTTTCTGAAAATTTGTCTTTTATATTTAGTATTTAATAAATATTTTAAATACTAATGTGATGTGGGAAAGAGTTTATATTTGTCTAACATATTCGGAAAGATGGAAAGAAAGAAGATTGTTGAAGAATTTGGTATAATATACATTATTGCAAAATAACTACGTATTGCACAAAAACATATGTAAAGACAGACAATGTCTAAACAGAGAATTAATACTGAACAATTACTGATTTAGTTTCAGTTTCTTTTCAAATAATTCATAATAACAGTATGTTTCCTCTTTTCAAGCTTCTTTTCAATATTGTTAACATGTTTCTTCATTTCTTTGGCTTTTTCTTTTGACTTCATTGATTGTGCAAGTTCAATCATTGACTGTGCAAGTTTAGCCTCTTCTAAATCTTTTTTCATCAGAGCTTTCATCAAATGTGTATTGGCCTCATCAAGAAGTTTGCCGGTGACAGAAGACTGCAACTCCATTTCACTTTTGGCTTCGTCTAGTTTACTACTCAAGTTAATAATATCACCTTTCTCTTTTTCTGCATATCTTGCTTTTTCCTCCTCTACTGCTGCTATTTGCTCCAACTCCTTCCGTTTCTTTTGGGCCTCTTCCTTCGCTTGCCTCTCCTTTTCAAGATGTTTCTGATAACCTGCATAAGCTGTTCAGAGCATCAGCAAATCAGCAAATATCTACAAATCTGATCGGAATTATCTAGAGATACGGATTAATGAGGGCCAGATAAATGAGATTGTAGTGTACTTATCAATTCCGTCCGCACTGTGACAGATTTCATGTTCATCCTCTAATTGAATCGGTCTCCATTCATCAGTTACTGCATCCAGTTCAACCTAGGCAAGGCTGCAGCTACTTTACAGATGTTTGTTATACTTCTGCTGTTGCATCTCTCACCTGGTCCAAGATAATGGAAGTATTGAAGTTGCTGTTACCGTCCACAAAACTTTTGGTAAAATTGTGTTTTCTGTTTTCCTGGCAGTAACTGAATTTCAGACTTGACCTCTTTACTCAAGAATGTATTGGCAGCATTGAGTAAATTACCATTTTCAAAAGGACTGAAATTATCACATTCATTGAATGATTGAAGACATTCTTCCCATTATGGCAAGTATCAAATCTTTCAATTGATCATAATACTTGGATTAAAGGTCATTCTTGTTGAAAAGTTGAAGTAAACTTTAAAAACAAAGAAGCACTACATATAACAAAACGTAATTTAGCTTTCATACTAGGTTTCTGGAGAAGAGATACCATTTTGGAATAACTACTTGTATTCATGAGTCTTTCACATTTAGATGCAATATAATTCAGAAAGTACTCTCTTACAACTTCCCACTGTTCCAACAGGTGCTGAAGTGCTGGTTGTAGAGTTAGCCACCTGTTACTGATATGTTTTATGAAACGATGACATGAAATTCTTTTGGTCCTGAATTTTTGTCCCAAAAGAGATAAGAAATAAGCACAGAAGGGTCTCCACTCAGCCACTCAACTGTGGAGACAAAAGACCTTCCAACCACATTTTTTTACTTATAAGAATTCATGAGAAAAGTTTTTTTTTTTGTCATGTTTTCAGCATTTTTGTACCTTTCCAGGACATAAAAACATTCAGTTCACATAGTGATGGAATGAGAAAATTAGTGATGGAATGTTGAATATGATCTTTTACCATTTCATACTAAGAAAAAGGACTTTAAGGACCAATTTTCTGAAATAGGAACTTTTAAGGACCAAGTTAAAAAAAAAGGACTTTTATGGGGAAAAGGGACCATTTGAAAACCCTTACTTTTATTCGAATGAAGCAATAACATCGTTGTCAGAGTTTTCTTCAGAACTTGATGATTCCTCTTCCAAATTAATAATTAATTCAACTCTTTCCTCTAAACTTCCTGAATTTTCCCAATACTCTTTTTTCAATTTTAATGACTTTTTTTGCAGATAGGCTTCCAACCGTTTTTCCTTTCTATCTCCAAAAAAGCTTCACAGTGTATCTATATCTGCACAAGTTGTTTTCGTTTGATGTTCTCCCACGTAACTTTTTACCTGCGTCCATATCAGCTCTATTGGGTTTAAAAATTTAATATATAAATAGATGATACTATGTTATTTCGACAGGAACCCCAAGACACAGCTTACTTGGATTAAGGAGATTAGAGTGGACCTGGAGGAGATTGGTTTGACGGAGAAAGATATTGTGGATAGGGGCAAATTTAGAAAAAAGATCAAAGACTTTAAGGGGTTCCGGGAAAGAGAAAGGAGAAAAACGGGAGCTTTATGGACTGATGAGAGAAGGAAAGAACACAGTGAGAGAATGAAAAGATACTGGAGCGAGAGAAATAAGAAACGTTAAGCTTCATGGGCTATTTCACGTGGTCCTCAGATGGCCAAATTCGAAGAAAGAAAGATGATACTATGATAGTCTTAGGATTTCATGCCCATGATTGCTCAGCAACTTCATCTAAAATATATTTTTTAGGTTTTTGTATTTTTTGGCCAATTCAAGCAGCTTCTCTTTTTATAAATCACTGAAAAGGGGGGGAGGGGGAAAGACTGATTTTTTTCTTTAACTAGCCAGTTGTAAATTTCTTCTCCAAATCGCTGTTGGTTGCTTTCCAGTGACAATGGTGCATTATCAATCACAATAACTGCTGAAGATAGGGAATGTGGAATGAGCTTGGTAGAGAACCACTTCATAAAGTTATTGGGGTTCATGTCATCATGGTAATCACCAGACTTCATATGACATATTTGAAATTTAAAGTGGCATTCGGAATGAAACCATTAACATTTCCAGCAGGAACCATTATAAATCTATTTCCTTTACTGCAGGATTTTAAAACACCTTCAACATCACTGCTTTGCCAATACTTGGATCGAATATGTGTCGTATGAATATAACTTTCGTCAATTAAATTAGTGATCTTTTAGGATCACAATGAAAATTTCTGATAGACCTTAGACATTTGTGGTGAAGCAAAACTATCTCTGATTTTTCTATTAAAGCTTTTCTTACCGACTGGCATCTCTTAACACTCCGTCGGGCGCAATGCGGCGTGGCACAAGGTACTGAGAGGATCTACTTTAATAAATTTTTTTTCGACAGATAAAAACATTTTTTCTTACTAAAAACAATTGTTAACTATTCTTTGGAAACCTCTAAACATTATAAAAATACAGAAGGAGTAATAAAATAGTTTTATATAGTCTTTAAAGGAAACGGAAATTTAGCTACCAAAAATTACCGAAATTTGTACACCCCTTGATTTAATAATCTTTTCTACAGATATAAACGTTTTTTCTTACAAAAAACAATTGTTAACACTTCGTAGTAAACATCCACACTGTATAAAAATACCGCAGGAGCAGTAAAATAGGTTTAATTAGTCTTTAAAAAAACGTATATTTACGTATATTTAAGCCAATAGACTTCTGACTGTGTTGAGCAAGTTGACCAAACACAAGGGTTGTGAGAGAGTTGTTTTATAGATAATTACGAAATATTATATACTATGACATTATTAACGACACAATATGATACAGTATTAAAAATAACTGGGAAATTTTGAAAAATTTTTATTTGTCAAACTGCAACGTAATCGGGCGCAATGAGCCTGTGCGATCATTTCGTCTGTCAACCGGAAATGAAGAACGAAAATCATGAACTGACCTTGCCATTGTCATTAGCACTGGAAAAGCGGAAGCTACTAGGATGGACACCTCGCGAAAAAATTTAGCGGGGGAGGGGCAAACAAAAGAGTTTGATGTGTGCCTAGGAGATCGGTTGCGCCCGATGGAATGTTAAACACAAATCCAATCTCATGAAGGAACTTCTGTAGAGTTTTAATACATCCATCAAAACAAATTTCATTCCTTAACCTGTTTCTCAGTTTGTTTTTGTTTTTTCAAAATAAGAACTTCCTTTTCCAAAACTTAAAAGTCGTGAATAGATTTTCTCACAATTGATATATCCATTGTATCCCAAAGTTTCTTCTTACATGGCAGCCTTTTTTTGTTGGATGTTTCGCAAATTTCACTTTCCTCTTCTGCATTTCTTTTCCTTTTGTACATTTTAAAAATTGTTATTTCAGGGACTCCAGTTGCAGCACTAGTCCTCGCAATAACTTTGTTAAAATTGATGAAAGGCTGTTTTGATTTTTTTTTCCTCTTCAAAAAATGTTTTCACATTCATTACTATATTTGTCGATTGTGAATTCTAAACCTCTCGCTTGGACATTTTTCAGGAAAGAAAAAAAGAAAGAAAAATGCACAAGTTGTGTCCACAAAATGTGGAACTTGGCTGTGGGTGTTGTTAATATCCTACAAATGAGTCTTTTAAATCCCTTCTAATCTCAGTCCACAGAAAAGTCACACCCCCACTGTACTTAATCCTTTCTCCCTACTCCCACTTACCTGAAACGCTTTCACCTCTATTTTTTTCAAGTTCCCTGTCCCAACGCCTGAAGGGACTCCTTCCTGAGTTAGATGAACTGTATACAGTTCGGCAACATATATTTTTACGAAAAAAATACCACTACCTCAAGCAAGTGGTAAGCAAACAACGAAACTAGAATGGTGAAATGGCCTTCACAGCCATCTTCATCTAGTCATTCGACAGCATGCAGCAAGCGAAGCGAACCCTTGAAAGCCGGACACAGCTGACCACGGAATCTTCTGAAACACATCCACAAGATGTCCTTGAATTGTGCAGAGCCATGAAACCTAATAATTCAGAAGAAGAGCAACTCAGCCATTTGATGAAGGGAGTCTCCGAAGATATATATAATTTTCTCCTGACCCTCCGTATCGACTCCACTGAAGCTTTCCTCGCAGAATGTCAGCGGATCGAAACGATGAAGCAACAGCAAACGCAGAGGTCTGGCAGTTCCAGCGCTTGTCAAATGTAGAAGATGTAGGCCCAACGCTGGCACCTGCAGTGCACAACAAAGATGCGATCAGAGTGCTTCAAAGACAAATAGAAACCTTCCAACAGCAGTTTTAGCTTCTCATTGAGCCTATGTCATCCCCAAGATAGCCGATCTCTAGCCCTCAGAAACCCACACGTTCAGCCACCCCAAGAATGCAGCTATAGGCCTAACCCCATCCATTTGCAACAACCCTCTTGCAGACACCTTGAAACCCCTAGACCATGGCAATGCGATACTATAGAGGACACGCCCGTCAACTACTATTGCCAGCGGTTACGGAAAATAATGTCATACTTCAGGACAAGCAATGAGCGGGAACTGCAGCAATACGGCCAGGGTCAAAGAGATCTGCCCCATCTACGAGTCTCAAATGTACAGAAACACCCATAGGAGACAGCAGATACCATAATAGCTGAAGCCGATCAAAAAGACCCTAGACAGATAGAAGAGTGCTGACATAGAAGTCAAATTTCTGATGTCACAGTTGCTGCTTCTGGATGGCTTAAAAGCAATTTCACAACAATTAAGATCGACGACCATCCCACCCTTGCCTTGATCGATACCTGCGCAGCTGTCAGGGTAATGTCCGAGCAGGCAACGGAAAATTCTGACGCTAAAAACATCGCCATTACTTCACGGTGTCAGCGGCAACCATCTAACCATCCTTGGGAAGTGCACGGCACGACTGGAGATTAACAGATTAATCCTCACGGTAGAATTCTATGTCACGGAACCTTGCCATTCAACATCAACATCACATCAGATGGGACTTCCTGAAAATGATGAAAACCCTCATTGATTGCTCCAGAGGCCTGATTAACCTCGGTGAAGGACAGCTAGCAGAGAATCAGCAGGGAACTCTTCATCTGCATGCCAGCAATACAACAATCACCCTGCTCCGCTATAAGGTTCACTGCCTACACTGACGATGCAGTGAAGACAGTGAGATCCTTATAGCGGATACCCTACTTATCCCCAAGGCAGATACACAGCACAGGCGATGTATCGCTTCCTTCCTTGGGTCAGCAATGGCAACAGCTAAGCGCTCAGTCCCAACAAAGAAGAAGATTGATGTCTATCAACACATCATGGCCGATATGATTAACGCAGTCCTATCCGAAGAGCATATCCCCATGCCGCTGCAGTCACGGAAGATCATTGAGACACAGCAGCTTCTCACAATGGTCAACCGAGGCCTTCCCCCCCCCAGCAATCCAAGGAGAGCATTGCACTGTTATCGAAGCACGACACAATCTTCAATAAACTAGCCGAACAACAACCCTTTGAGCCAATAGAAGCACCACAATGATACAGCAGGACACCGTGAAGTTTAAGCCTTGTCGCATGTCATTCAAAGAACAGTCAGTTATACAGGACAAAGTGATGAAGATGTTGCAACAAGGAGCCATCACCTCTTCCCACAGCCCTTGGAGCTTGCCGTTGTACTAGAGGGGAAACGAGACTTGGCGACTGACATGGTATGGCAAGCTTATGTACATGTAAATCACTTTATTGCCATCTGTTGCATTAGAGCTATTGTCCATAGCATTATTATGTTGTTGCATTCTGAATTTTAGGATGGCCATATTGATATGTTTGTTTACATTTGATGTCAGTAGTCATTTTGTTTTAATGTAATGTAGATTGTATCATTTAAATTGTTAAGTAATTGATGGTTGGAGCAGATTCTGAAATCTCTATCAATCATCATGTGTATTAGATTGGTTTTGTAGGATAGGGGAGCAGCTATTGAGTAACTGATATTAATTCCTGATGATGTTGGGTTTCCGATAAACAATATTTTGTAGGTTATTGTTCCTGATTAACAGCACATCAAAGAATTGCAATTTATTATCCTCTTCATTTTCCATAGTGAAGGTTACTTTGTCGTGAATGCTTTTAAATAACCTTGAGGATGTGTTCTTGTTGTTATTTATTCATAATTAGGAACATGCCATCAACATATCGATTAAGATGTATTGTATTATCGTGAACCGTTGAATTCATCCATGCCTTTTCTTCGATGAGGATCATTAAAAATTCAGCCAGGATAGCAGAGCAGGATAAACTCTTGAAGAGGCCCTATGAACTAATGATATGTCTTATCCATGAAAACAGAAAATTTGTAGCTTGAATAAATAGTTGATAAGAGCCACGATCATCTGTAGGTTTAAGAAATGGTTAGCAGTACCCTTAATGTTGGTGGATTCAACAGCATAAGTCACCGCCTGTTCAATAAGGGAAATAGACAATAAGGTGTACAGGCTGACCACATCAAAAGATGTCATAATATGACCGGGAGTTAAATGGATATGCTTCAACAGCTCAAGGAATTGTATATTGTAGGACACACTAAACCTTGATTTACGCAGTAATGTGGTTAAATTAGTAACAACTACCTGATGGGAGAGTTGTGGCATGCAACAATGGGCCTAACTTTGTAGAGTCTGTCTTGTTGCGGTTTATGAGTTTTGGGTATACCTCTAAATCGCAGAAGAGCAATGAAATTCTGGATGATGTACGGAGAGTGCCTGGAGTTGATGCTCTTCTATTTGCCGACGACCTCATAATCTGGGCAACTAGTAGAAGTTTTGATGTTCTCCAGATGTATTTAAACCTCACCCTGGAACATCTGCAAGCCTGGGCTGATGCAAATAAAATGACCATTAATTCGAGTAAAACCTTTTTTCAATTTTTTATCCTTTCTACAAGAAGCAACTATAATATCCGGCTATGCTATAAGGGGCAGTTTCTTGAAGAACAGAGTGAGTTAACATACCTTAGAATTAAATTAGACAGAAAGATGACATAGAATGCTCATATAGCCAAGGCTGTGGATGTTGGTAATAAACGATGCCGCCTTTTAAAGCGCCCAGCAGCTATGAAGTGGGGGTGCATTGCAGGATGTCTTGAGAACGGTGTACTCCTCTTATGTCAGACCGGCAATGGACGGTAATGATGTGATCAGCACTGCAAGCAAGACTCTTCTGCAGAAGCTGGATGTGGTACATAACTCTGAACTTAGGCTAATTACGGGAGGGGTGATGTCAACGCCTGTCACTGCTATGTTGTTGCAACAGGCATCAAACCGATGTATGTCCAACGCGACAAAGCTACCCTTAAGCTCTGGGAGAGAATGTAGCGAACTAGATTTCTTTTCTGGCGGAATTACATACCTGCTACTGCTAGACTTCGATCCCAACCTACACCACTTAAGGTGGCAGAAGAACTAGCAAAGAAATATGCCATTAACTTTTTGTGCCAGTACTACAATGGGACTAATTAAGAATACAGGCTTTAACCATCTCCCTAAATGTGACTTAGCCCTTGTAGATCACTCTATGATCTTTAAAACCTTTGTCCTCAGCCCTTGCCCTCAGAGTAGCAGCCCTCCAAACTATCACACCAGATATCCAGAGAAGAAGTGGCTCCATATCTATACTGATGGTTCCTGTACGTCCGGAAGCGGCAAAACAGGTGCGGGATATTGTTGTAAATTTTTCGAGGGATATATTCCTGTTGGCACCCCTCTTAGTAATTTCAAGGGCGAAATTGCTGCGATTTTGAAAGTCGCTGAACTGTTAATAGATTTCAAACATCAACCCTGCAATGCTGTACTACTTGTTGATTCTCAAGCTGCCATCCTAGCTTTGACACGCAACACGGATACGGCCAGCCAACTAACAACTGATTGCAGAGCAGAGCTGGATCGGCTTTTGATCGGTGGGTGGCAGATTTTAACCTTCAGTGGATCCCCAGGCATACTGGCATATGCTAAAATGAAAAGGCTGACTTCCTTGCAAAAATGGGGCCACTCCTGCTTCAGCCCGCAGTATGCCCTACTTTGTCTTCTGCAAAGGCACACATCCAGCTAACAGTCGACCATCAGACTAAGGTTACTTCAGCATCAGAGTCTCAAGGTAAAGCTTGGGAACGTTTGGTCAAAAATAGGCCTCTCCACAGAAATTTTCACGGGCTACTACGGTTGCTGCCTTCTGTACACTAACGGGAACTGACCTTCTAGCTGTCCATCTCCACAAATTAGGGATGATGCTGTCTAACAATTGCCCACTCTGCCAAACCCAACTGCCCATGGACGCCAGGCATCTTCTTTCTTGTTCAGCGCTGGCAGAAGTGAGGCAGTCATCCACATCCACCGGCCCGGAACTCGTGTCATCACTGTACTGGTCAGCGCGGCACTTAATGGTAGCAATACCTAGAGTGGGCATTGGCTAGCAGCAGCAGCAACAATGAGCCTAATAATACAGTTCGTAGTGTCTTTATTAATGAGTCCATCTTTGTAAATGGATTTTTTGAGTTTGTGGATAAAGTCAATAGCCTTATGATTATCATCAGAGATGCATTTAATTCCTTCTGTATCATTAATGAATTTTAAGCACATATGATAATCATCTTTGTTCATGATAACAGTGTTTCCCCATATGAGCTTTACCATCAGCAATCAGTCTGCGTCTTTTCTTTTCATTTGAATTTTAGTTCGTTTTTTTATTCTGATGACGGGAGCCATTTTTAAGGCTCATCGAAGCATGTCATTTTTTATATGTTTTTATTATTGATGCTTACTATGGTAATGGTCCTTTTTGTATCTTATTATTATTACAACTGCATGTTAAATGAGTTTTCTAAATATTATTAAAAAGATTAAGAAAATTTCTTTTAATTTAATCTCTGTGAATGAAGAGTTCCACACATGCATACAGTTTAGGCCAGGATCTTTTTGTATTTTTTAATTTTTTTCTTTCATGGTTACATTTATTTAAGACATTGTCTGATTCTTTTTCTTATTTATCTGTTTGATACATTTCATTCCAAAGTGTCTAATCTTTATAGTGTCTAATCCAATCATCTTTTGAGATTAATTTATTCTTCTATTATCATTTTGTGTTTATGGTGTTATTTAAAAACTTGGTGGTCTAGTGATATTACATTCTAAGGACTTAACATATCTTTCCAATCCTCTGTATATACAGGGTGCCCGGGAAGTCCTAAGTCACACAAATAATTTTTGAACAAAGACAGTCAGAGTTATGGAAGTTAGGTATTGGTGTAGGAAAGCGACCATGTGCTATCAGATGTGGCTGACAACAGCACCCCTAGCGGCAAAATGTGGAAGTTAGTAAACCTATCTCGGCAATTATGAGATATATAACATTTTAAAAATAAATGAGAAAGTTGTAGAGCATCACCGAATTAGTACAGAATAGAATCATGCAAATAAAAGGTGGGAGACTAAGTTTTCGGAATGTCATTTAATGCAAAAGCAAGTACGTTCTAAACCTCCACTGAGAATCCTGGTGAGTTCCTGGTGGAATAGGAAGTTCTTTTCCGCATACAAGTATGTACTGCAGTAGACAGTGTATATACTTGACATGCTCTATGTTAAACTGGAGATTATGTACTATCACTTTTGCATTAAATGACGTTCTGAAAACTTAAGAGTCTCTCCCTTCTATTTGTCAATTCATTTTTATAAAATGTCGTTTCCTACTAATTCGGTGATGCTCTACAACCTTCTCATTTTTTTTTTCCATATCTCTCATAGTATCTGAGATAGTCTTACTAACTTCCATACTTTGTCGCTAATGAGGGGCTACCATCAGTCTCATTTAATAGTGTAGGCTCCCTAACACTTTCCTACACCACTACTTAACATTCATAATTTAGGCTATCTTCATTCAAAAGTTATTTGGGTGAACTAGGTTTGATAATACATCTTTCTTTTCTATAGATAGGGCAGCACAAAAACATGGTATTGATCCGACCACGTGTGGTTGGATAAATGCTTTGTCGAAGAACAGAACTATTCATACTTCCATTTATAAAGATACCTTACGAGTTTCGGAGACCATGGGATGTCCGCAGGGAGGGGTTCTTTCACCTCTCCTGTGGAGCCTGGTGGTTAACGAACTTATTGAGGGACTAATAAATAAAGGTTTTTCTACTCAGGGATTTGCGGACGAAATTATGATCATTGTTAGGGATAAATTCCCTAACATGATTTCTGGTCTAATGCAAAATGCACTGAGTACTGTGGAAAATTGGTGTTCATAGCTGCCAAGGGCAGGTCCTTCACTGCAAACCCAGCATTCTCCAATCTTTCCTATTTTCTGCCTTCCTCTTCGTCTCCAAATAAGATCCATTTACTATAATGTTGTCGATCATCTTAAATCTTCTTTTGCCTCGAACTTTTTTACCGTTCACCATTCCTTCCAGTGCATCCTTC